>OMLM01006646.1:0-15956 GCA_900302695.1 Helostoma temminkii | reverse complement strand
TTAAAGAGACAAATGGAAGACGTGTAGCCTGGTGAAGGAAAAAAAAGCTCTGTCTGAAATAAACTTTATGGTTTGGAAGTATCTCAAAAACGAATTTTTTATTTCTATTTATTGTACTGTAATATATTTATTTTTTTATTATTATTTACTTATTTTTACTGTGCTTCAAAGATGACTCGATCCAAGATTACAAACACATCTGTCTCAGTTACAAATGTCCTGCCAGGAAACGCAGAAAGAATGAGCACTCGAGAATAAAGTGATACTTCAACACATACACATAAACACCGGTCGGTCATCGGAGCACGTGCTAATGTGTCTGTGAGCGGCAGATCGAGGATCAAATACACACTAATAAAGCTAATACACACGCACACATGTGTGTACTTTGATAGAAGAGGACAGCCTGTCCTGACCCTAAGCCTTTCATTCCATAGCTCGAACCCTGACCTGACCTCAACCCCGATGTTACTTATATCCGTTAGTCCTTAACCTCAGAGATAAAAATACACATCTTATTTTGTAGGGCACTTTTTCAGATGATAGCTCTTAACTAGTTGAAGTTAGGATTGTGACTACTTCCACATGTTTAGTTTATGTTTTTGTAGGGACATGATACACACATACACACACAGGGGGACTGACCTGTGACAATGCCATAGTTGGGAGATTCCAGCACGGCTCCATAAAACTGAATGATGTTTTTATGACTGAGCACACTGAGAATTTCAGCCTAGATGGGAAGACAAGAATAAGAAAACAGAAACAGAAAGATATGAACAACTTAATCCACAGCGAAACACAGGCTTTTTAGTCATTCCTGATAGGTTGTAAACTTAAGCGTTTGAGCTCATGGTTGTTATCTAACTGCAGCGTCTCTCAGTGTGGAAGTCTGAATGAGGGTCTGAACCTCTTTCATACCACGGATGGAGTCTCTAAACAGAGACCTTCCACACCACAGTGACAAACATGCCATTAATCTGAACTGACATATAGGCCAACACCTCTGCCAAGGTGAAATATGTAACTGTTACTAGGCAACATACAGTAATAACTAGCACGAAAACAATAGAACAGTTTTTCTTCAAAGAGCAGTTTTATTTATTCAGTGTGTGGTTATCAATGTGTGCATGCATCTGCACAAACTGTTTTGAGTTTATGAGCACAGTGCTGAAAAATAACATTTAAGTCCACTTATTCAAGTGCTTCACTTGAGCACAATTTTGATGTATTCCACTCAACTGCATTTCAGAGGGAATATTGTGCCACTACTTGCCATATATCTTATATTTGGCCACCTACTAGTTTAGATTAGGATCATATTATGAGGAATTGTTATAAACTAAATGAAGTTATCTCCAATTCAGCCAACTACAACATCATTACTGTAATGCTAATCTGCATAAGGTACATTAGATACTTTAATAAGTAGCTACACGTCATGGCTAATACATTTGTACTTTAACATAAACACAACCTTTAATGTGCTATGACTTTCACTTGTAAATCAGTGTAATGCTGCAATTTTTACTTTAGCAAATGATCTGAGTACTTGTGAATGTTGGCATTGTGCAAATATGTGATGAGTTGAAATATGATTTTAATGTGAGCTTCTTTAAAAGCAGTCATCCATTTCACGTGTTGCAGAAAAGGATCCGTGAAGGAGCCAGTTCCAGTTACCCTTGAACTGCACACAGCCTTTGCATGTCTTCCCACCCTGCATGTGTCTGTGTGTGGGTGTGAGAGAAATAATTCAGATGAGTCAACTCCGTTTCCCTGTAGCTTGATGTAGTGATGCGTTTGTGCAAAGAATTAAATCGTAGTGTCTTTGACTTGGTTTTGTATATTTGTTCATACGCTAATCTGACTGGTGTGCAGCTACGCAGCTTGGGAGAAATTTCATGCTGATCATAGACAGCAATAAATTTCTCCTAAGCTGTATGTATTTTACTTTATATACATAATGCCCAATTCACCATAGTTCACCCTGACTTCCAGACACTCAGCTGTGAACCTCTACCTCTCCTGTACCATGGAAGGAAACTATGTTTGGATCAAATTGGGATCTTACTCATGCAGAACCACCTAGGCCTGAACTGTGGTGCATGAAGCCCCCAAATGACCACACACCTCGGCTTGGCATACAATGAGAAGAACAGGGCAGTGCTGGCATGAATAAAACTCCTTCCACAAAAGAGTGGGTGGATGAGGAGGAGGGGGAGGAGGAGAGGTATGTTTAATCTAAACACGCTCAGCGGCACACAACAGGGGAGACTGGAGTCCAGAGGAAGTCTGGGAAATTAGTGAAAAGGGAAAATTAAAGCTTAGAGCAGTAATGAGCCACAGAGGAGTCACAATCCAGTGTTGCGTACAGTTTTGGATTAATATTTTGTGTGACTGTTTAAGAAGAATATGATTACTCAGTGTGTAAGTGCATCTTCTCCTTACCTCTTTGTCAATCTTTAGTAGTTTCTTCACAGCCACCTCCTTGTCCTGGGATATCCACAGGGCTCTGTAGACACTCCCGAAGCTGCCTCCTCCACAGTTCTCATAGAAGAGCAGGTCCTCATGCTTTATCTGTACAAACGACGAGCCGGGGGACGACATGGCATACTGACTCACACACACGTAAACACACACATACACACACAGCCCAAAAGCGAGCACGCTTCACCACCAGCTGCTTCCCCAAAAAGTATAAAAGTCACAGACCCGAACGGAGCAAGTGATGTATAAGAAATAAATAGAGGCAGAGTAGTTCCTTCCACAGTGTTGGACTGGATTTGTCACTCAGCAGAACAGATTGTCAGAGAGAAGGAACCAGAAAGTGCTGGAAAGAGAGAGAGAGAAGTTTGCTCCCTGTGAGTCAGGAAAAGTTGAAGCCCACTATCACTACTAGACAAGGTATTACATTGCCCGATAGTGGTGATCCAGTGTAACTACAGCACAGAGCACACACACCATGAAGATGAAGGGGAGGTGAGTGTCTGAGTGTGTGTAAGTTACGGTCTGCAGTTGTGTAAATAGTTGAGTGTGTAGTCTGCCTGTAGCAAACACACTGTTCAAATATGGTCATTGGCATCCAGGGCATTCCTTCTTCCTGGATAACTGTGGCTATATAAAGCTGTCCATACACCACACACACACCAAGACGGACATACACTGGCTCAAGCCTATAGCGTGTCAGGCAGAGTAAATCTGTTAGCAGTGAGGCTGATTGCCACAGACAGCTAAATCCATCTCTCACACACTCTGTAGAGTGGGGGACAGTGTGTTACTCAACACGACAGGAATGACCCAGTGACATCATCACACAGGATAGCTATGCTGACATCACTGTGTAAGGACAGGTGAGATCAGCAATGACGGGTTACACACTTCACAGTTGTTGACAGTAAATGCAAAAGTTGACTGAATTCTCTGACTAAATAAAGCATCACTGAATGTCTGCTAGCGAGTCTCAGAAGCTGCGGTGAATCAGTACATTACAAACCATCACTGTAAGATGCTTTAGAGGGTTATTCGTCTTGGAAAACAATTTTTATGCAATCCAATCATTTTCTTACTTCATTTCTTAATAACTGAGGCTGATGGCCTCAATTATTAGGAAAGTATATGTATTGATGTCAAACAGATTATCTCGGGAGCATGAAAGTCAGTTTGATTGCAGCATAATTTTCTCAGATCTGATGGACCAGATTAAAGCTTTTCTTGCATTTTTTATATTTCTCATATTATGAATAGAACCAGATATAATTTCCAGATTTGTTAGCGCTATGAAAGAGCCTCCAAACCTGGGAAATGCCCAAATCTTTCAAACTCCACATTATTACAGCCTTTCCATAAAACACTGTAGCCTCCAAATGACGCTAGGCAGGGCAAAACCACATGCTGAAGAATATCATTAAAACGTTAGCACTGTTAAATTAGCTCTTTTTATTTACAAGGCAGACTACATGAACAGTACAGGTACGGGCTGCTCTGGGGGAAGCCAGCCTCACGGCAGTTCTCACACGCACGTCACGTCAAAAGCTCCTGAGATAAAAGGAAAATGAATGACACACTTAAAATTTACACCCACATATACAAAAATAAAATTACACAGACTGTACACAACTGGTTGAGAGATGACAAGATGTCACCTCAAAGCATACGTTAACTTCAGACTCTGTATCTCGGGTAAATGCTTCCAGATCAAAGGGAGAAAAATTTGGTTATTCAACTGACCTCAGAACAGATCTTATCAAGCAACTAGATTGACTCTTATTCTCCAGGAGTTGTACTCCAATGCAAAAACAAAACACAACACTGTAAACACCATTAGGGCTTTAATGCAGCTAATACTGTTAGGTAGATTTGAAAGTGTCTGGCTAGTTTAGAGACACTTGTATCTAAAGGACGACAAATCCTAAAGATTCTCAAAGACGTTGATAAAGTCATATAGATTATTACGTAAATAACTAACTTCAGATTTCATATTCGTCTGTATATTCAACAGGGAGATGAGGAGTTTAGATTATACAGTTGTGGGGTTTTCTGTCTATGAGTAGGACTGTCAGGATGTTTGCTTCACAGGCAGACGCAGCGAAATATTGTAAACTAAGGCTCATTTGGGGTAGTACAACATTACAGGACACTCAGATAGAAATCCACTGTATAGAACACTAAGCCTATGAAGTTCAGTCATGCAGGGTATTGATTCAAGTTCTATACATTACAGTTCTATCTAACAGGTCCCAAACAGCGACAACTTGCACGGAATAAACCCTTGTTGTGGGGATGACACACAGCGACAAGAGAGCAGCTGAACAGTTTGTCTGTCCAGGAAGAAGAGGCTTTTAATGGCACAGTATACATCCTTGTTCCGTAATATCCAAAACAGTACTAAAGTCGTCGACTGTTGCTACTGAACGTCAAGTTGTGTTATTATATCCAGGCGTGTGTGTGTTTCTTTTTTTTTTTTTTAATAATGCTAATGCCACGCAGCAGGCAATGGTGGTGGAAGATTTGCTGCTCATGTCCGCCGAGGCTCCAGCCTGTAGGAGAGCTGCGTCAGTGCCCTCTGGTTGTCAATCACACAGAGCTTCCTAACATAACCCCGCACCTCTGCTTGGTTTTTGTTTGGTTGGCATATGTCAGGATCTAAAGCGGAGACAGATGAAACAGAAGAAAAATGACTGAAAAGCCAGAATATAACAGTAATAAGCTCTAATAAATAATAAACACACTTACTGAAGGGCTGGCCTCTACAGTGCCTCACTTGCCGAATTGTGTTCGCTATAATACGCTGATGGAACAATGATAAGTGACTCTTTAGATATCTCATCACATTTGAGGCAAAACAGTATAAAACCTGCAAAAACCTGAAATGAATAATTTATTTTATTTTGCGCAAAAACTCACCATTTTCTCAAAGTTGACCATACTGTCAATGAATGTCTTGTTGCCTTCATGTGTGAATGTCATATCTGTAAAAAAATTAAATTTAGTTGCAGCTACGTTCTTCCCATAATTAATTTAGAAAGTGACTGACACATTCTGGGCTCTACACTGACTCACACCTTTGAGAAGGAGCGGCATGAAGGGGATGATTGGTGGTTCTAACTTGGTAACAGTGAGTCGGTAGGACCGGTGGTTTCTCGATGGGTCCTGTCAACAAACACATAAACACCAGCATAAAAGTCTATTTACTGTATTAACTGTACAGCTACAGCTGAAGGTAAGTAAGAAAACCTGAAGTGAAATCAGTCTATGTTTAAGATTCTCACCATCATGCTCTCAAACTCAGCATAGAACTTCTTAAACTTAGTGGGGAGTTTCTGCAGATAGAAATAGATACAATCTCAGTGACAAGGGATGTGAATGTAGTATTTTAGCATCAGCAAAATAGAGACATGTCTGCATGAAGATCTAGACATGGATAAGTTTGTTTACCTCCCAGGTCTGGCTCAGTCTGCTGACAGCAGGGTTGCTCATCCCCATAATGATGGCAAAGAACGAATTCAGGTTCTTAAACTCCCGACAGCTACAAGAGGAGGAGATAAAGTGAATGCAATGACAATGCAGCTTGACGTCTTATTAGAACAAACTCTTCATCTAAGTGCTTCCAAATTAAATGTATGAGCTCCACCGGGAGGTCTACTCACTGTGCTGCAATCTTGATGAACTTTTTGAGGAGCTGTACTCTCTTGCTGAGCTGTCCACAGAGGCAGACTTCAGTGACCACCCACAGCTGCACTTGGTTGAACCTCCGCAGGAACAGGTCCAAGTTAGCAGTGGTCCTTCTGAAGCTCTGGCGTCCAAACGTGTGGTAGAGCAGCTCGAGCTGAGAGAGAAAAAGGAGACATCAAGGACAGCACTGAGAGTTTAGACTCTACGCAGTCTACCATTAATTACTAGTGTTTGTTTTTAGTGTGTGTCTGTGCATGTGTGATACCTCATGTACACAGCTGAAGAGCTCCCAGTCAAACATGGTCATTTGGTAAGCCAAGTCTTTAGAGCTCATTAGCTCAAAAGTTGACATGGAGCCTGCAGAAGGACCCTCCTGCTCCGGTAGAGGAGTCTGAGACACACACAAAAATCCACACGCACACACCGAAAAATGAAGTAGAAGACATGGTACATAACAATATAGTATATATACACCATATGTCGGCCATAATACACTTAAGTGCTGTAAAACTATTTTAATATAAACATATTCCAAGTATCCTAGGAAACATTTGTCTCTTACCAAGCTGCTGAGCTGGTCTCGGGAACAGGCAAATAATCGGCCATTGATGCTCAAAGTAGAAAACACTGACACGTCATTAGGCTTTAAAATGAGTTTCTCTGTAACAAAAAGGAGGAGAGTTGAGCACTAACATGCAGCTTTGACTTAACCTTAAAGAAACTGCTAACAATATGCATGAATTAATTCAAGATGCTGATGAGGTTATTTATCTGTAGGTGATGTTACGGCTGAATTGCTGTAGCCCATCTAAAATAGTCTTCTTACCACCAGCAGAGCTGAGGTGGACCAAAACTAGCTCATCAGTGGTCCCTAGTTTGTCTGCCACAGCGTTGATCACGTCCCTTCCTGTCGCTGCCACAGCAATTCGAATGGTTGTGTATGTGTGATCACTGCAGTACACCTTCAGAAGAACTAAACACACATATGAAAAGAATACAACATGTGACTATATCTGATTTGTGCTGATGAAAATGTCCAAGATGAAAACAACTTTGTCCAGAAGAAAGAAAACAAGACGCCCTAATAGCAGCACCTAGAGGTTGTGATGGGTATTACACTACATAATATAAAACTGAACGTGTTTATTTTGAATATATAACTGTTCTGAGCATCGTACTGAATATTAAATAATGAGACTAGCTAGCTTTTACTCAGCATATTACGTGGGAATCTGTCTCTTTTTCTTGCATCATGTGTTAAACAACAATGGCAGTTTTGTGGCATTTTGGCCAGCAGTTATGTTGCGCGCGCGCACACACACACACTTACTGTCATCTTGATTCCTAATTGGCTGTTTCTTTTGCAGCCTTTCCTCTCCATTGCTGAACTGTCGTATTAGGGTTTTCTGTTTAATTACATGGGACAGCAGGTCAGTGTCTGCAACACTATGATGCAACAAACGTAGAATGAACTATAACATTTAAAAGAACATATAGCGGTAAACCTTTTTAGTTGATTTGGCTTCTTCTGAACTACAGAAGGAAAATATGTAGAAAAAAGTATCAATTAAAGACATTTAACTGTAAGTGGGACATAAAACGTGAAGTGAAGGTTGAAACGTACTGTAATTTGACGATTTTCTCCAGATCAGGGACCAAGTCCTTCAGAGCTCTCAGCATCCGAGAGTCATTTGATAAACTTCCATATAGCTCCTGCAGAGAGACAGAGTGGAAGGGCCACATTCAGACTGCGGGAAGGATCTGACCGAGCTGTGTAATTTACTGCATTTGAAAAAACTTGCCTCCAGGAAAGAGATTGCAGCATGTTCCTCCTGTAGCATATATGTGTGCGTGTTAGCCCATCTTAGGGTCAGAATGAGGGCTCTCCTCTTACTGTTGAGTGCATACTCCAACCTCTCCTGTTCAGAGCCAGGTGGAGATGCCGCATGGTAGGTGAATACAAGGTTAAAGACAAACAGAGTCGTTCTGATACGGTATCTTTTACGGACACCAAATAAGGTTACTGTTTGTTATGTCACAGTCATAAGTGAAGCACTGGCACAAGTAAACAAACACTTGCAGTACGCAAGACAATAAGACCTTGCAGCTGGGGTTACAACCTGTTACTATAGTGTGAAGAGGAGGTGTTCAGTCAGTGAGTAATTCATTAGTGCTGTATAGTCAACTGCTGCTTCAGCACTACTATAAGCAGAACTGGTAAATTGCAGAATCCAAGATGCTGTCACTAGCAACGTTATTGTATGCTGCAAACAATGGACACATCAATATAACATGTTGGCTGCTGTTAATTTATGTGTACCTGACAAGAGGGCATCACAGACTGTGGGTAATATATAGAAATATCATATCTCCCAGAGAGAGCGACACGGAGCAAAAACAGGAAGGATATTGTGCCATGAGTAGAGGGCACAGCTGGCTGTTGGGCATGAAGACACAGTGCATGAGGACAAAATCATCCACTGCTGGGTCTAACAGATAAAGAACAAGAGAAAGATGTCGAGATGAAGAAAGTCAGAGAGGAAAGGAGAGATGTGGAAAAGAAAGGATCAGAATAAAGTGACTTTCTACACTGATCCATTAGTCCTGTCTATCCACATAGCCTTCTTTCATTTCAATGGACTGCAGCATGTGGACTATCTCTAGTAGCCATCTGTTCAAAATTGATTTAAGCCTAGCAGCCCATTCATTTTGTAGAAATTTATAGAAATATATTTTTATCTGGTTACCTGGTTCACTGTGATGTATGTCCATTCTCATGGTCTCCAGGAAGTGTTCAAGAATCTTCTCTGGTGTTCCTGATATCACAGTGTACCTGCAAAGTTAGTGCACAGTTAGACACAGAGAGTGGTGTATATGTGAAGGACTAATCACACTTAAATACACATACTTGATGCTTCCCAGGGTGGAGGCACGAGGACTCTTTTCCAACACCAGCACAGCTTGTTCATGCTCTTTTAAACGTACTGTGTTGGCTTCCACATCCTTCAAAAAAAAAATTAAAAATCAACAAGATGCATTTAAATATCATTAGTATGTATGTGAAATGCCTAATTCAGTTTAGCTTTTTAAATGTAATACAGCTCCTCTGCCAGAGGAGGGAGACAAATATTACAACTAGCCAAATAATGTGGCATGATGCCTCACACAGGCCAATAAAATACACACTTTGCCTTAATTCTACAGTATATAAATATTATTGTAATAATATTTGTACTGTTGGTGATTATATTTGTGTCCCACTACGCTAAGGATCCATCTCTTGCCTCCCTACCCTGAGTATCCTGTTGAAGTCTTCCTTGTCCACACGAAGGAAGTGGCAGTTGTCCTCTCTCAGGACGATGGAGGCAGCACGGGGTGAATCTGTAACCAGGGCCAACTTCCCAAAGTCATCACCCTCATGGAGCGTACACACCACACCCTGAGACACAGGCACACATTCATAATTGCACATATGCCAAGATACAAATGAGCTCAGACACACACAGAGTTTCTGCAGCTCAAGCCCTGAAGGAAAAATCACAAAGCAGCAGGAGAACTCAGGTCTGGATTGAAACATAAGTACATAAGTCTCTGTGTGAACATCTGTCCACATGTGAGCTGTACAGTAGTTGTGCATTGTGAATTTGTGTACGCATACTCTACAATCCCTTAAGTCATTTATTCATAGTGATGAGTCATGATGAGCTGAGCAGAGTTACACTCCACTGCTGGTGATTCCCAGGCCCACAGGGCACATCCTGCTGGTCTGCTCCACACAGACATGGGGAGCTAGACATTTTAATCCTTTAATAAAGACAAAATATCACCCAATGAAGCAGAAACAATGCTCATGAGTCAAACATAAGCATTCTGATAGATGAATGCATTCAAGCGCACACACCTTGCCATAGATAACCACATTGACAGAGCCCTTCTGGATGATGTACCATGACGTACCCTCCTCGCCTTGGTTGAACACTGGAAGTTAAAGAGAACATACTGTATCACCAGACACTTTATAATTTCCATACTTTAAATGGTACTAATGTGCCAAAAGTAAACTAAATCTGAGAAACTGGGTTTAATTGGACACAGCTATCTTTACTACCCCATGAAAAATAATATTTCTTCTTTATATCCATCAAATTATGGCAACTGCGGTTCCAAAACATAAATCATGACCATGCGCCAAATTAATGCATTACAAAGAATAATAATATGACTTACTGATATTAACTTCTGTGTTACACTAATAATAGTTTTTTAATAATAAGGGCCTGAATGTCTCAATGTTTTATAGTCGCATGCTTAAAGGTGGGGACTAGATGGGTGAGCGCTGGGGGATGCAGTTGTCTCAGTTTTGTAATTTTGTAATCAGATTCCTCCAGTACACTAAATAAAAATGCATTCAACGTGAAGACTCACATACGGTTCCAGCTTTTGCATGTGACTCGAATATCACAACACTTGCCAGTTCCCTCTTCACCTGAAAACCAGAAAACATGGTATAATACTGAATACATTGATGCTGTAGAAACATAGTTTGTTGACAGAAAAAGGTATATTTTGGTGTTATCTATATATATTCAACCCCCATTGCTATTTAGGTGTGTGGACAAACTTTTCAGCTGTTTGCAGCACAACTAATACAAGTGATTCCTCCTAATTCAACACAAAATACACCTTTTAATGACTACCACAGTCTCAGAATTATTCATCCCTCTGAATAGAACCCCTCATAAGAGCTCACATTTGCAAATTGAGTCAAGGGCTTGATTAGTTGCACCAGTTGTGCTCGAGATAAAACACATCGAATACCTGGTGTCATGTTTGATTGCATGTTAGAAATATGTCTCAAAGAAAAATGTGGCTTCCTCCCACAGTCTAAAGACCTGTAGTCAGGTTAATTGGAGACTCTAAATTGCCCGTAGGCGTGAGTGAGAGTGTGAATGGTTCTCTATATGTGGCCCTGGGATGGTCTGGCGACCTGTCCAGGGTGTACCCCGCCTCTTCCCCGTATGACAGCTGGGATAGGCTCCAGCACACCTAAGCGGTTCAGAAAATGGATTGATTAATTTAGAGGAACAACATGTAACATTATTTGTGTCAAACTATTTAAAATTGTTGTTTGTTGATATGTTCATTGCAAACAGCTGAAAGTTTGTAAATGTTGCCAATACAACTAACTGCAATGGGGAATGAAAAATTACAACATATAAGTGAACTGACATTTAACTACAGTCTATCATGAGCAATAGTTAGTTGTCGAAAATATCGTTTTCCTGGAGGCAAAATATATACACGATGAGACAAGGTCAGCAGGGTCATCACTGACAGCTGTCAGAATACACAATGCAGCACAACTCGCTGTGCATGGGGATGCATAGCAGTAGAATGGTGAATGGTGCCTCTGATTGGTCTGCCCAAGTACCAGGTGGTTTTAATGTTATGGAAACTATTTGGTTAGGAACCAATTTATAAAATTAGGTACATGTAATTTTCTGTAAAAAACTGCATCCAATGCTTGTGAATAATAATAGTTAATTTAGGAGGGGGATTCTCTGTATGCAGCATGAAAACACCAACAGCAACTAATGTAGCAGGTACAAACTCCTCCACATAAGGAATGCTTGCCAACACAGGACAGATTGTATGTAAAACTACTACTACTACTACTACCACTACTACTTGTAAGAGGATGCTTATGGTGACAATCTGTTCTTAAACACAGAGACTATAGCAAGTCGTTCTGATGAACTAGCTGCTCTCTTGGAAACCTGTTCTGTAGCTTTAAAAGAGAAGTGGCACAGCTGACTCACAGTGTTGGAGAGGTGAGCTAAGGCCTTGATGTGAAGCAGCTCATCATAGATGATCTCTAGGTCATCCCCTGTCCTCTGACCAGGCCTGCAGATACACACAAAGACTAGTCAGAATACACTCACCAGGAAGTGTTCATGCATGCAACTCTTATCACTCAATAAAGTATGTTAGTGTGCAACAAAAATATCAGAGTATTAAATTATGCATGAAAGAATTGATGGAAGGGTAAATGTTGATATATTTACTGATTTACTTGAAAATAATATAAACCATATGATGAACTGCCTGTAAAAGTAATAATGCACAATCACTGAATGTTACTGACGATTTCCTGAGGATCATGCGCAGCAGTGCATCAGGGCCAATCTGAGCGAGGAAGAGGATGGTCTCTGGCAGCTCATCCTCACTCTCCCTCTTCTCCTCCTCACTAGGCAACGGTGTGTCCTCCTCCTCATCATCAAGAAAACGGTAGAACAGGTACTTATCCTGGAAGCCCAGCTCCTGGTCCACTGAAGAGCATACAAGCACACTTAAGGTTAACACATCTTAACGCTACAATTTATTATGTCCAAATAAAATGTGTTCTCATCTCAGACGTGTGTGAGATTAAAGCTTTAATTTATGTTTATCTTCTAATTTAGTTCCATCATTAATACTAACTTTCTCACTATTATTGAGGTGCTGCTTTTGTAAAACACCATCAACTCACCCAACCCAGGGTAAAAGAGAAAACACTTCTCTTTTAGCCTTAAATTAATATCTTTTTTTAGCACTTTAATTAAACAACTGAACAATGTGTGCAACAAAACAGTAACAGTGTGAGGAAGCTAACTCCAGCCCCATTCAGCTGCTTTGGGATATTACTGCAGTATATTATGACAACAACGTAATGTGTTGAGGAAGGCTAAACAGCGTACACCATGATGACAGAGACATAAAAATGATACAGTGGTAGTTACCGTGATTTAGCACCCCTTCCTCCAGTAACGCCTGCCACATCCCAACAGCATGGGATCGTGTGAGAACACAAGCACTCTGCAGAACCAGCCAATCCACCAGCTCTGTGCCTACACAGCATTGTCTGCAATACACACATCAAGTGTTAAGATCATAAACCAAAAAAGATAAAGACAAAAAGTCAATTTCTATCAACCCCAAAATGTTTGGATCTGCTCATAATTCCATACAAACAACACACAACCATACTCTAACCTGTATGTCTTGAGGTGATACTTCCTGTCTCGTATCATGTGTGGGGCTCTGGATAGGATGGCGTTACGGAGAACCTTCCCCGCTCTCTGCAGCTTCTCTGAAGGAATCTACAGAAAGCAAGAACACCAGAGTTGCTTAATGCTAGCAACATACATAAGAGTAGAGCACCCCTACCAGTAAAACTGCATCCAGACTGCATACACTGATCAGCCGCAACACTTAACCCACCTGAAGGTTTTAATCTTGAACAGGAGTCATCGTGGGAAAAATGTAATACTGGCCATGATCAACACGTGTCAGGATACACACAGCATCACAGCTCGCTGTGCATGGGGCTGTGAAGCTGAGATAAGTCACAGTACTCATGCTTACCCCTGTCCTTAACAACATTAAAGCCACCAGGTGATTTTAATGTTGTGGCTGATCACTTTACACAGAAGCAGAGTCTACACAGATCTCACCTGCATCTCAGACAGACGTACACACACAGCTGCTGCTCTAAACAACAAAGGAAATCGTGCTAATTGGACAGATGGGATCTTTCTTCTATGTGCATGTATTAGCTAGCATTAGCATAACTACAGAGGATCACAGCTGTGACTCATCTCTTCTCAGAGCATGCACACACCTCTAAAATCCTTTCTGGCATCTGGTTCGTTCGCAAACATGAAAGTATGCAGCAGCGTTTTGTGTCACTAGTCTGGTTCGTTACATCCTTCACAACCTACTGTATAACATACTCTTTGTAAAGAATCAATTAGCATTTGATTTTAAACATTAACTACAGCGTTTTTCAAAGAGTAAATGTACTTATCTCTTGGCCAGTTACATCAGACATACTAAACTTTTATTACACATTATTTATTATACATTTTTGCTCAAACCACAAAGTCACTACCACATATATACTTGGCTACAATTAGTAAGTCAAAGACAAACTGAAGCTGTCTGAGTAAACTGGCTGTGAGGAAAATCATGGTTCTCTAAAACATGTTGGCCGAGTTTATTTGAAGGATTAAGTCACAATGCTCAGCTTTTTTATTTTTTTAGATCCATAGGTTGAACGTGTTAGCTGAATTGAGTATTTACCTTGTTGTGAGCTTTGTTTGCAGAGTCGGAGTTCATGCTGTCTTTGTCTGTGAGCCCTAAGAAGGAAAAATTAAATTCAGACTATCACACCACCACCATGTTTGACTGTTGATATAATATTCTTTTTATGAAATGCTGTGTTAGTTTTAAACCAGATGTAACAGGACGCATACCTTCCAAAGTTTTCAACCTTCGTCTCATCAGTCCACAGAATATTTGCCCAAAAATTATAACCAGGATGTTTATTGTGAGGCGAGCTTTTGTGTTCTTTTTTGGTCATCAGTGAACTCTCCCATGGATGCCATTTTGCCCAGTCCCTTTCTTATTGTTGAATGATGAACACTGACCTTAGCTGAGGTAAGTGAGGCCTGCAGTTCATTAAATGTTATTCTGGGTTCTTTTATGACCTCCTGGATGAGTTGTTGTGCTCTCTGAGTAATTGTGGTAGTTAATGGCTCTTACTGTGGTTCACTGGAGTCCCAAGGCCTTAGAAATGGCTTTGGAACCCTTTCCAGACTGATACATGTCATTTACTTTGTTTCTTATTTGTTCTTGAATTTCTTTAGGAATTATGTGTTGCTTTTTGAGATCTTTTAGCGTGCTTCACTTTGTCAGTCAGATTCTAGTGTTTTCTTGGCTCAACAGGTCTAGGAGTAATCAGGTCTGTGTGTGGCGAGTGAAATTGAATGCTGATGATCTGAATAATTTAAGTTTGACAAATATGCAAAAAATATTAAATCAGGAAAGGGGCAAATACTTTTTCACAGCACTATAATTAAAACTGCACATTTAATTTTTACATTGCAAATTATTTAGAAGTGACTTTGCTCATTCATACATGGGCACAAATAGAAAAGAAGAGCAGACCAGAGTTTTAAGCTCATGTTTAGTGGACTGGGCCATTTGAGTAATCTGATCATATTCTTCATTTCTCTTTTTTGATTCATTTTATTCAATAAAAATCCACAAATTCCATAAAATAACTAAACAAAAATAATATTTAATCAGATCAAGCCCATGCTAAATAATGCCAAATTATTATTCTAATTATTTTTATGTGCAGCTAAGTACAGGTCCACAATAATATTTAAAGTGTTAAAAGTTCTTTCATTCTTGTGAGGGTTTACTCACTGTCATTGTTGGATCCACTCTCCATAGCTCCATAAGGAGGGGCCAACAGTCCAGCCAGGCTCTGACGATACTTCTGCAAGACAATAAACCATCAACCAAATCAGAAATCATTCTTCAATTCAATTCTTTAATCTTGAAAACTTTAATCTTAAACGTTTCCACCTCAGTTTTTTTGATGCATTAACTATAAAACACGACTGAACATCAAAGCCCATTAACATTTCTGTCTCTAACACACACACACACACACACGGAGCAAGTGCCTCTCAAAACAAAGCCTTTTGTACAACAGAGATCATTTACATGCAAAACAACATTACATAATACAGACACAGCAGTGTTCAAACTAGGGTTAATGAGAAAAAACAAAGCTGCTAAATGTGTACAGATGCTGTTCTTAAGAACAATAAATTGTGATAGCATCTTGATAGCAGATACATTGAAAGACACACATCAGGTAATTCTGAGCCTGAAAGAGCCACTGCCTTCTGCGAGGTCAATACCAAACAAGTAATGCTCTCAGAAACACACAC
>OMLM01006645.1:46911-71796 GCA_900302695.1 Helostoma temminkii | reverse complement strand
ATCAAAACTTTCCAACATGACATATTTGTGATTTGATTTGTGATTTTGAGCCCAATGTGTTAACTCTATTTACTCTGGGTAGACCATATATATATATATATATATACACATACATACATACATACATACATACATATATATATATATATATATATATTATAATGTCTTTGATTCTGATGGTGTACGTCTTGTTTGTAAAAATGAAAATAATAACTTCAGGAGTCTGTGGAAATTCATATATTGCTTGAACAATTTAGCTAATAAAGGAAGTCTCTAAATATTCTAGTTTGGAAGGTTTCAAATGCAAATGGAAATTAATGCATTTTTACTCAAAGTTCAAAAACTCAAAGTTCAAAGATGAAAAAAAATAAGAAAAAAGGTAAGTGAAATATAAAACAGAAGCGAAATCACTTACGGTTCTTCCTGCTGCACCCGCAAAGGGGCTTGTGCTGCCACTGGCTGGTTACGTCTGTTGCGTGACCTCCTCTTGCTCCTCACACCGAGGCAAATGGACAAGAGCAGAATGGCTCCTCCAACTGCAACCAGCACCATGGCCACTAACGAAGACTTTGTGGTGTCTGTGTTCCCATTGTTACTGCCATTCCCAGGCACTGTGGTAGAGTTGCCTGATGAAGTCTGGGAGCCACTAGTAACCTGTTTGTCCATGGGTATCACAGTCCACACAATCATGACAATACCCAGGGCAATGAGTCCAACTCCCAGGGCACAAAGGGCATAATGGGCACCTGAACCATTACTGCCTGAGCTGGAAGGTCTATTAGGCCGGCTGTTGTTGCCACACACACCCCGACTGGAACACATCTTTAAGGACTAACTGCAACAAAGAAGACCAACACAGTGAGAAGAGAATACAGTACGAGACTAGTGTGTGTTTCAGCTTGTCCCGTGGGGGTTGGGGCACAGGTTTCACATCGGATGGCCTTAACACAGCCCCTAACAATTTTCACTGGGCTTGTGACTGGCACTCAGAGTACACTGGATTGTGCACCCACAGTAGCTGTGGTCTTTTTTGGCCATCTTGGGGGCTTCAGTGTCTTGACCAGGGACACTGCAATATATGGCCACAAGTTGGGGTCACTCCACAACTGTGACGACAAATTAAAAAACTACAAAAGTGCCATAATATTATTGAATTATTTCAGTAGAGTGATACAACAAGGACATATTGTAGCCATGCTGTAAATCCACTACAATTTACATGACTATGCTTATATCACCTGTGAAGAGTAAGAATGTTTTCTTCTGGTTAGTACTGCTTTTGTTTAGTAACATAGAAACAACTATGAAATCATCTACTGTAATGGACGAGGTAATTTACGATAGTAGCAGGTAGTGTAATGTTGGTGCCAAATAGCAAGTTCAAGGTACATAAGAAGCAATGTGATGCAACTCTGATAAATAGGGCAACGATGAAAACCTTGTAGGAGAACAGTTAATAATTTCCTAGATTAAGAGGTTTTATAAGGTTTTTACATTATTATTTTTGATTTAATAACATCAGCTAGTTTGGACAGTGGATTTATGTATCATGCTAAACAAATTCTGTACCATCCTTTTTATTTTTAGGGTAATAATTATGGCTGTGTTTGTGAATAAATGTATAATTTTTGTCGTAATAAATAGAAAAGGCACAGAGACTGCTACATGTTTGAACATCAGAGATAATTAAAAACAGCAGAACAGGTTGTAAGAAAAAAAATGTGTGGTGAGAAAACAGGTTATGAGAAAACAAGTGCAGCGGTATGTCCATGCAAGTCCTAACACGACAAGCATGAACCTGAGAGCCATTATGATTTAGAAAAATCTCAAAAATCTTATCCTCGCACAATTAAGTGAGACAAAAATTGTAATGGCATGGTGCACATCAAACAGACCTTCAATCCGGCACAAATAATGTTTGTGCAGCTTATAATGTTATTTTTTGTTCATACTGAAACAATTTGTGGACATGCAATAAATGATTTTTGGCCACTTTGGCAACAGAAACATGTCGTAAACCCAACGTTGACACATTCCCTTTTAAATATGGAAAACTGGTTAACAGTCGCTTATATCAATCAATCAGTCAATACCTTTATTGTCATTGCACCAATAAGCCTGAAGTAAAAGCTGTAGATAAAGGACGAGAGACACAGTTTACACATTCACAAGTTACAGGGCAACATTATCATTCATTTGCAGTCGTGTTTGTGTTCAAAAGCCAGTATTTATGACAAGTACGCCCAAGAATCACTTTATTTTAGCTCTGTTTTTGGTCTCTACTGAAGGAAATCCTGCTACAGGATAGGTGGACAATAAGTCGAAAAACACTATAAAACCCAGCAAAGCTGACGAAAGCAATATATTTTTATATAACTATATGTAGGTTGATCAATACATCACAACCCCTTTCGTTTCACGTTATTATGGAAAATATTGATTATAGTCGCATTAAATGCCAAATCATTTTATTAGGTACACAAACAACATTTTTTTTTTTTTTTTTTTTTAAATTAAATCGAAAAAGCTGTAAGAAGTTGAACCATAGAGTAAATTATCATTCTCAGGGTGTTTCATTAGAATATTTTTTTAAGCCTGGGGGAAAAATATTTTGTGTCATAAATGGATCATAAATATAATCCATCTTGTTTCCTACAATCATCGTTGGTCCTGACCCCACAGTTGTGAGCCACTATAAAACATCGCAGATTAGCTCATCTGAAATGTGTTTTGCTGAGGTTAATCATTTGCAGAAAACTAAAGCCACCATCAGGTGTTTGTAAACACGTTCACATACTGGAATCCTACAGGATGTATGCATTAATAAAACAGAGGAAACTGCAGCCATTAAAGCTCCACATCTGGTCAGCAGCGATGTTTACATTACACTGTGGTGTACACGAAATACTCCATGTCATCAACATTAGCTAGAATTACATTGAATAAATAACTATGCTGGATAATAATTATTGTTTTAAGGCTTGTTGATGAAAATTTACAACCATATATGACCTTTAATTCTTATACAGAAACTGTGTAGATCTGTTAACTTCTCTAACCTGCTGCTCTACTGTAGGTACAGGACACACACTACTCAACGTACTCTTCACTGATGATTCAAAGCACAAGTGTTACAAGAATGCCAATATCCTGTATAAACGCCAGTGAACTGGTCCAACCCTTCACACAGCGCACACCAGGCAGCTTCTGTTCATTCGTTCTGACCTAGAAATGATGGGATAGGCAGGAGGACTGAATGAGGTTAATAGAGTCCTGACTGCTCTGGATGCATGACTCAGAAAGGCTGGAGAACTGCTGACAGCTAAGGTGGGCAAAATACTTCATCTCTGGGCTATTCAAATAATTTATTGGTAATCTGGCATCAGTATCATAAGTAGCATCAGTTTATTTCCTTGTAGCAGTGAACAGGTGTTCCCTTCATTTCCTGCAGATGTGTCAGTCTTCAGCTTTTTGCCACGTTAGCTTTTTCCTACTTAATGGCTCTTTGACACTGAAATGGCTGCACCCAGACTCAGCAGCATGACTGATCTCACATGTGAGCAAAAATTGAGAACTCCAAGGAGTAGTTAAAGTTCAAGTCTCTGATAACAAGTCACTAAACTTATACTGTAGTGATGGTCAATTACGGATTGTCTGTTGAGCCATATTGTGAAGATATGAACATATTGTGTTCATATAATTTTACAAATGTATCTTATTTTGATTGATCCAGCTGAGATTTTTGTGCTCAGCAGATTATGATTCACACAGAAAACAGCAGCGCACACAAGCACCTCTACTCTATGTGCCAATCAGGGCCATGTGATGTGGTTCTAAGCTCGAATAGAAAGTGAATCTATTTGGTTTGTATTTTACAAGAGTGAAGAGTTTTGTCTGATGCAATGTTTTGCTGTGGAGCACAGCTTGATGCATTTAGCATCACATATGAAGATTTTAAATCTAATTTTGCCTTTTTATACGATGATGCGTTGATTTAAAAAAAAATATTTGTATCAATATTATAACACTGATTTCAGCCATATTGCCCAATAATAGCAGACACAGTTGCTGAGTGTCATAAAGTATGACATACTGATAAGAAAGCACTGATACATACTGGATTTGTACTGGTGCAGATATTGACTTTACTTTAAACAGTTTATTTCCTACTTCCTTTTTTTTTTTTTAAATTCATTGTCACCATTTACACAGCCAGCTGCTTACTAACTTCAAATATAACAAAATAGATATAAATGTGCATTATATACACAAAAATAAATAACCGAGTCAGTATGAGGAGATATACAAATAGACTATGTCGATCCAGTATACAATACATTTGTATAATTGTCACTGTCATAATGCAAACTGCTTATGATGGTTTTGGTTGTATGATGGACTTAATTTGTTTGACTGTGTCTGCAACCACAGTACAAACTGCTGCATCTGCAGATCCACGCGAACATGGTTTGATCTCAGATGTTTGTAACCGAGATGAATTCACTGAATATTCATGCGAAATGCATTTTACAAAATTACCTTGAAAATCAGACACCTGGGAGTCAGTTTTCCATTTGCATAGGCATTAACATACACTTACAGTGTGTAGCCGAGTGACTTAAAATGTGCAGCGTAACACTGTAAAGCCACATGTTGTACCAACACCAACATCGGGACAAACATACGGTAATAATATATGGAGACTATATGATATCACAGTGTTGTGGCCTGTGATTCTGCCACTGCACACTGACTTTCTGATGGCTCTGTGCATTTAAACATCGACCTTGAGCCCTTTTGTTTTACACGTCTGCTGGACAGAGTGAATGGGTGTGTCCTTGTTTAACATCAGTGCAGAATTTTTCCAGCATCAGAAAATATAGCACCCTGCAAAAAATACTAAGTAATATCAACAAGTGAACCAGTTTCCAATGTATTGGTGCAGAGACTGGATAAAATGGTACAAATGTCTCTTTCCTTCAGCCGGTGTGTTCATTGTTTGAAAGTAGAACAGGAGCTCAGAGGGAGGACCTGTCCCTTCACAGGTGTGACACTATGAACTCAACTTATCCAGACACTGCTCGGATTTATTACTTCACAAAGAAATCTTTACAACCTGTCCATGCCATTGGCTAAATTCAAAATCGTCTCGGTGATGATATTTGAACAAATATATATATTTCGTGGTGATTCGAAAGAGGCCTTACCTTATCACCGCTCAGACTTCCCTCTTCATGGGTGAGTTACCTGAATCACGCAGGTGTTTTCAGGAAGACCGAGTGAAACAGGAAGAGAACATAGACGCGGCACCTGGCGTCCCCTTCAATTTAAAGTTTTTCTTTTAACATCACAAATCGACTTTACTTCCACACAGTTTATCGCTACAGAAAACAATATAGTTAACAGGAACTTTGTCCAAATTCCAGCCGTACTGCCACCTCCCCTCCCTGACTGTGAAGGGTGTCCTGTTTCTCCTTGGTCCTAGCGCTGCTCAGGTCAACTCCCTTTAGGGACAGATCAGCAATAAGCCAGATAATTGAAAACAAGACATACAACAGTACAGACGTCAGAGCGATTCTCAATTAATAATAATAAACGTTTCTAAAAAATTAAATATAAAGTTAAATATAAAAAATAATTGTACAATGAAATCTGAAGTGATCTTCGACAGATAAACATAAAAAAAAACTAAACTTAAGAACAATAATGAAAATAATTATAGTTGCACATGTAATAAGGTGAAGCAGAGATGGATCAGCTTCTGCTTTTCCTTATAACTTGGATCAATTAAATTCAGTTTTAATATTGACCTGATATTCTGATTATGATAAGTAGTACAGTTTAACATAGTCATATTGCAGCATTGTTTAGTTTATTTGTAATTTAGTTTTTCCCCCCCCTTTCAATTTAATTTTAATTGTGGGTAAAATTATCCTGCATTTGGTTGTAGCTTTAAGGTGTAAATCATATCCAGGTAAAAAAAAAGGAGAACAAATTAGATCATTAATTTAAAATGCTATTTATAAAAAAATCAATCAACAAGCCGATATAAAACCGGTTAATTATTAAATATTTTCTCATTAGGGACTGATGGGGATCCATCCGTCCATCCATTTTCTATACCGCTTAGTCCCCGCAGGGGTCACAGGTGTGCTGGAGCTTATCCCAGCTGTCATGGGGCGAGAGGCGGGGTACACCCTGGACAGGTCGCCAGTCTATCATATTATTTAAAAACATTAAAGAGCTTATGACATATCTAAAAAAAGAAGACGAAGAAGGAGAAAGGTATTCTTCTGTGTTCTTCTGTGTTAACATAAATTTTAATGCATTTGTCCAGAAACATACAGTGGACAGTAACTTCACTTGGCATACATGAAAATCTCTGACAGCTGATTAAGGAGAAATACAGTAGTTTAGTGAATGTAATGCGTTAAACACAGATATGATTTCTGCCTCTACAGCTTGGAACTGGTCCAATCTTCCCGGTTAAACTGTTTCCCTTCTAGTGGCAGAAGGAGACGCCCAGAAACTGACAGACAAACCTGTTTCTGCTGCTTGGATTAACTTTCAGTTGCAGCTCAGTGTGACATTTCATAAATGTTTTCATGCTCAACAGCAAACTTTATACATTAGTGCGTTATAAAACATGATCTGTACAAAATATACCATTACATTCTATACATTGTTTTCATAATAGACAGTGTTTCAGTGCTTATACAGTATAAACATGTGTAAAGCATTTCTAACACTTCACATAGTTTAAATCACAACATTCAACTGTATCTTATATCTACATAATACATTAAATGATTCTTGTAAGTACATTTTTTTAATCAACTCTCAAATGATAAACAAAATAATGACTGTAAATCTCTCCTTTACATGAATACTGTGCTTTCATTAGAACTGCACAAACAACTGCTGGCACATTTAACTGTGCACTGACCTGATTTGAGCCAGAAAACTCAGCTCTTATATGTAAAGCTGCTGACACGACACAGTTCAGGGTCTCCTCAGAAAATGTATTGATATTTATAACGCATATTTGTATTACTTTTTCTAGTATTTTATTTAGTATCTTATTCTTCAGTTACCTTTATGTGAAAAAGAGATGATATATATTGTGTTTCATGTAAGGCATCAAAGGAGAACAAGACATTACAGTTATTTTTGCAGGTTATTTTTTAGTCCTGTCATGAATGATATCACTGATTTTTTATAAATTCATCCTATAAAACTGACTTGAAACTTCAGTAAAAAAACAAAAACAAAACACAGCTCCACCATGCTGAAGAATCTGTTTTTCTTATGCTTGACAAAACTGTAATAATATATTTTAATTATTAAATTAAGTTGTAAATCCCTTTATGAAATTTGCTCTTTAAAGTCCAGCAATTCTCTGTCTAGGTTTCTCTCAGTAGTAACCTATAATACAGTGACAGTGTAAACAAAGAAGATTTCGGTCCTTGATGCTTGTTCACACGTTGGTGATTTCAACGCTCTTGTAGGTGTGCATCGGGCTGCCTTTGGCCCGGGGAACAGCCTGCACTCTTGCCTCTCTGGGCAGAGACCCACAGCTGCCCTGAAAACCGAGGCTTCGCTCCACAGAGTGGCTGTTTGCACGTAACCTCAGTGGACTCTGGAGAGATTAAAATAAAATGAATTTATTTATTTTACAAGAAAGTGATGTTTTTTTTTCTTTTGTTTCACAAAGTCACATTTAATTATTGTTATAGCACATTAGTAAGCAAAGCTGTGCCTTAAAAACGATAACATCCTTGTGTCCTACTGTTTTTTTTTTAACTTTATTTAGATTTTATCCAATATACAAAACATGTAAAACTGTAGTGTTCTACAGTTTTAAGATGCTGACCATGTACAGTTCTCTTAACCTGCATGGTTTGAACCCAGGGGCCCTTTGGTGTATGTCAACCCCTGATCCCTCTTCCCTGTTTTACACCTAGCTCTAATGTTCACTGTCTAATTAAGGCAAACTGCAGAAACAAAACATACAACATTGCACATCACAAATGGTTTTCTATACTAAAAACCCTAATTTCATAATGCTCCTAACAATTAAAAATGTCAAACTAACATCCCAGTTTACATTTTCACATCACTGTAAGGATGTGATGCAATTTGCTCCTATAATGCAGTTTAATGACTACGTATGTACATAAATTGTGTAATGGAGTTTCATATTACAACTGTTAATAGTAATGTTGGTTTGCAAAATACTACTCACATAGTTGTAATTGTGCCAACTTAGTAGGCAAACACAGAGCATTTTGTAGTACTATGTCATGTTGTGTTAATGCACTAAATAAATATCATCAGTGAAAAAACTGCCTCATTATAAAGACAAAACTGTATGTGTAGATGTACAAAGATATTTCACTAATAAGCTAGTTTTAAACTTAACTGTAACTACACAATTAATGCCAATAGCTGATGTTTGTGGTTATTAGTCATGTGCTTGATAGCCCATTGCTCTTCAACACAATATATTATATCCACACCATAATATAATTATTATTATTATTAATATAATATAATTATGAAATGACATGATACCTTGCCTGTTCTTCTCATAGACACCCTATCTTCAGCAAAGCGATTCACAGCCCCAGGAGAAGAACTCATAACATTGTTGCTCTGTTCTGCATTGCTGTAAACACAAAGCAATATGAGACATAATAATTACATAATTTCAATTTGTGTTTATTTCTTTATTTCTATTCGTGTGTGTTCTCACATTTCACAACCCTTTGACCCTCTAGGTTAAGTGTACATTTTTAAAGTTTAAATCAAAATGTCAGGAGTCAATAATTATGGAGGTAGTTTTAAATATACCTGTGAGGAACAGAGAGTAATTTCATCTCTTCATACAGGTGCCGATGCAACATGTGCTTGTTGCTGGGGATCCCCAAAGCTTTGGCCATGGCGTCTGTGTCAAAGGACGGGTCCAGAGCCATTACAGCTCCATGGATCCCTTTACCCTGAAGATTGACTGCATACTCCTGAAGAACAAAACACAGAGGTAGTATACAGTATACCTGTGTGTGCTGTACATGTACATTTGAGAAAAGTTACTTCAAACTTTATCTGCTGTCCTGCCACAGTCGTGGTTTGCTATAACTGTGCTTTATCAGCTTTTAAACAAACAACTGTTTGTCCCCGAGGAGCAGAAATAAAGTTTTAATTTGTAAAGCCACATTCTGACCAGAAATATGCAGTCAGAGAGAGGACACTGAAAACTGTAATAGCAAAGTATTTCTTAATGTGAAATGACAGTACCATTAAAGTCTAATAGAACTTTTTTACATTTCTTTGTCTAAACTTGTGTTTTCCTCTGTATTTCTTTCTGAAGTTGTGAAGAGACAAAGCAACAAAGCTTTCATTCTTCAGGAAGTCCTAGGACCCCGTACTGTGTGGTATCTGGTTCCAATCAGCCCTGGCCGTAGGAATACTGTCACTGACCTCTCACCCACCTTGAGATCTATGTCTCTGATCCACTTCATTACTCTGTGACATGTCCAAACAATGGGGTCCCAGTCTTGGTGCTCACAATTTGTCCGCCGTGCCTGCAGGGCCTGTGAAAACACAACACACAGAAAGCACTTTTGTGTCAGAGGCCATGAAAAACACAGAGGTAAAGAAAAGGGTCTGTTGAAATAATGCCTCAAGCTGTTATGGATAACAATGGATACCACATGCGGTTTTGTTGGTGCATTTGAGCAAAATGTTATGCAAAATTGTGGACAGAGTGAGGTGAAAACACCTTCACACCTTCTCATTCTTCTAAACATGATACAATGTTAAGTCTGACCTCCTTATCGAAGCTGAGCATCTGCAGTAGCTGGATTGCCAGAAGTATGCTGGTCTGGTGGAATTGGTCGCTGATGTTGAGGAACCTCTCCAGGTCTCTGCGGCTCAGAGAGTTCAGTACTCGTCCGTCCACTAAGTGAGTCTGGAAGGTTTGGGAGTATTGAGGCAGCCCCACGTCACTCAGCCATGATGTTGAAACCCAGTGATGGTCCATTTCAGATGCTTTTGAAAGTCTATAAGACGATTAGCAGTAGGGGAAGAAGGATTCAATGGTAGCTATACCACAGTGTAAAAATATCTCGTTACAAGTTCTGCAAAATATTACTTAAAAGTAAAAATTTTTTAAAAAAGAGTTAAAAGTTAAATGTGTGGACACCTAAAGGAATTACCATGGTTTTAATGAAAACATACGTCTTCTGCTGTTTTACCCTCATTACAAAAGGTTTTCTAATGATCAGTTACCATTTTAAATTAATAAACTTGCATTAATAAACATAGTCTGGAAGACAGTACTAATGTTTGCTGATTACAGACCTCTGTACATTTATGTAAATATCCCTTTACAAAACAACAGTTTTCAGACACAGTAGTCACTTATAATATTAATAATGTTTACTCTGTATTTCTGATCCATTTGATCTTATAAAATCTACTTTTCTTTCAAAAACACAGTCATTTCTATGTGTGTCCAACATTTCACTGGTACTGTACCTATTAACTGTTTTTTTAACAGTTTTTTGACATGACATTTTATGATCTTAAAATGTGTTGATGATGTTTTGATAAATATTAGCCTACAAATTAATGAATGTGGTCTTGGAGTTAAGTGTAAATTACTGTATTCCCTCATTGAACATAAAAGCTGCTACTTTCATGAAATTTAAATACTCAAGTTAAATACAGGTACCTCAAGAGTACTGAAGGAAATACACACTATTATAGTTTCTTTAATGTTTTATTAAGCTCTTCTTACCCTTGATCGCCCTCTGCTCTTCTGTAATCCTCAATGGCTAGTCTTAACTTCCTGCGATGAATTGGGTTAGTGATTCCCAGACCCAGCTCTAAATCTTCATCTGTAAGTCCGAGCAACACCTGAAGAGCACAAATCCAAACGTTTATCAGACCTGAGCGCACCCACCTGCACACAAACTACCCCATCCCAAGCACAAGGAGTACCTTTCCACTTTTGACGTTTTCAGAGCACGCTCGGATGTACATGGGCATCCCCATAACGACCTCCAGCCAGGCCTGGACTGCACCTGCCCTCCACAGAGACATGCAGGTGTTTCGTGTGAGCTCCGCCTGCTGGAGGCGATCCAGCTGCTCCTCTCCATCAGACAGGCTCTGCTGTGTGAGGCTGTCAGAATCTGGATTGTTTAGGAGAAGTTATGGCATGGCATACAGGAGAGGTTCAGGGTCAGAGGAATACAGAAAGGAAAAATGACTCATCTGGAGACAATTCAATCAATTCAAATGATATTTTCAAATATCAGAAATGTGTCTTTCTGGATTCTTAACTCCAGAGTCAAGAATATGTTTGTGTCCAACAAAATGTTCACATAAAATGTTTTGAAATTGTACTGTATGGCCACTAGATGGTGCCAGAATATTTCACTAAAATTTACTGTGCCTGTACCATGTGGAAGAACTACTGTGTAAGGAAATTACCACTAAAGTTCATATTAAAAACTAACCAACCTGACCTAACCTGAGCGCATCTGAATCCAAAATTGTGTTAAATGTCCAACAAAACTCATCAGCTTCTTCTGTGTAGTGGTTTTAGTCAGTTCTAAAGCTACAAATGTTTAGTAAATGTGTTAAACACTTCAGTAAGTACAGCATCTGATGATTATGATCGGACTTAAGAACATCAGGTAATGTATTAGAGACAAAGGGATTATTCATAAAACATCATGCTCCTGCCCATTAACAACCTATCTCAACAACAGGAAAACACTGATTCACACTGAACCAACAAATCCAGGATGAACTCGGAGTGTTTACCTGATTCGTCCCGACATGCTGACAAAATGCTACATGCAAAATCCACCATCTTTCAAAAGAGCGTCTACAGAAAAAATAAATAAATTAGACAAACTTGAATTTTTCAAATGGACCTGAGTCCTATGAATAATCCCCCGAGTGCAGAAACAGACAGTTGGTAATCACAGATGAGGAGTTACTCACTGGCAGGAGAGAGTTGCCATTAGAAATGGCAGAAGGAGAGGGAGAGACACGTTAGACTGGGACACAAGAACAAGGTTACTCATGGAACAGAAAACTGCCACATAGGATGTACTCAGTTACTAGTTTTATTTTTAAAATAAGACTTCATTATAATTCATTCTGAAAATACTAAAAGCTCCTAAACATCTGGCTGCAACAGGTGCAGCAGTTAAATAATTGACATTACCTCTTGTCCTTTGTTTAAATAAAATACTTCAATAGATTTAATCTTTTATGCAACATCTCCTAAATTACAAACAGAGAATTATTAGAGCCACATTAGTAAGAAATGAAGAGGGTTTCTACACAAACGGAAAACAGCAGAAAAAAAGTGCATTCGTAATGCAAGGAAAGATAACTCAGTATAAGGGAAGATAACACAGGAGCAACACATGATTGTGGGAATTATTAATTTGACTGGAAATGAATGGACATCTTGTCAAGCAACAGAGGGATCATGCAGGTGTTTAATGCACATTCCTTCATCTCATATAGGCACATGTTAGACAGCTCTCAGTAAGAAATGAGTCAGACATAAACAATGTTACGAGGCTTGCGCTAACAGTGACACAATGACACGCAGATTTATCAGAGATGAATGTTCAAACTTTGGCACTTGCCCATGGTTTTGACAGCAGATGAGAGGTGTGCCTGAATATAAGTTACTGTTCATTTTCTAATATTTTTTTGGTTGTGTATTCAAGCCTGTATTTCTATTTTTTATGGAAAACCGTCTCTAAATCCTTTGTTGGTCAGTCACCAAATTATAGTAACTGAGATTATACATTTTAGCACAAAATCCTGTGGTCATGTAACAGTTATATCTCTTAAACAAACAACTACAACAAACTATATCAAGGTGAATGGAATTTGGCCAATTAGACTCCTAGATATCATTTTTTCTTTCAAGCCACATTTTTTCCACAATACGAAATAGGCCACACAAGATTGGAAATAAGAAGAAACTTAAAAACCAATGTTGCAAAGCATGATAAAAGCATCTATAAAGTAACAAAAGACAAATGACATTTACAGTATAAACACTAGCTTCACAATAACTTCTATTTACATATAAACAGCAGTCCTTCAAGTCTCCAGTTATAAAAAAACATAAAACATTAAGACATTAGGAAGATAATACATCATAAACATGTCTACGCATAATAATAACCCCATTTACTGTATATATTTATATGCATGTAAACATATATACATATGCATACATGTGCACCTATAAATATATATCTAATTTACAAACATACAATTTGAGGGTAATGTACAGTACATTTATGGAAATAGCAGTCTCTTTAACGGCTTTTCTTTTAAAATATAACCCCAGCGCTATAATCCCACCCTGAACAGACAAACCAAAACACTCCTAGCAAACAGTTAAAGCCAGGTGGATATTCACACACACACTCATACACACACACACTCACACACACAGTCAGCATCACCAGTCGGCATCCTCCTCTATGTAATAATCAGGGGTGGTTGTACCATCAAACAAGCCGGGGTCCAGTGACTTGCGCTGTTTGCCCCGAGCGAACACCCGTGACAGGGATCCCAGAGTCATCTTCTCCTTCTTCTTCTTACGCTTCTGGTCCTCGAGATCCTCCATGGACTGGACCAGGCAGGGGATACAGAAAGTGCGGCGTTAGTACCCTCAAACTGCTGAGGTAAAGCAGCAGTTTGACATGTTGGAATTACATGAGAAAATGAATTCTTCTCTCATGTTCAGTAAATATGATGCTACAGACAGCAGCTGGTTAACCTTATCTTACCATACAGTCAGGCAAAAATAGGTATAGTTCTGTCCAGAGGTGAACAATCTGTGTATTATCACATCTAAAACACACAAACATACTGTACCTTGTTTGTTCGAATTGTACAAAATGTAAAATTCATCTATCAGCAGCTCTGGTAATATTTTCTTATGTGAATTGTATCATCTTTTATTAAAGGTAGTTGATTTCTCCTGATTCCAGGCTTTATGCTAAGCTAAGCTATTTAGCTGCTGGCTGGTTGGCTTTATATTTACTCTACAGACATGAGACAGGTATTAATATTCTCTAGATGTCAGAGAGAAAGCACATATGCAACCATGCAAGCTGACACCCAGCAGACCAATAGGACAGAGGGACATACACCAATAGAAGAAGACAAGAAGTGTGGAGGTGTGATTACTTGGTCGAGGGGGCCAGGCAGCTCTTACATTGCAGAGGGAGTGGGTCCGGTGTCGAGGTGAGTTGATGTCACTGGGTGTGGATGAGCGGTCCCCGTCGGCCGCCGAGGCATCAGAGATGACGGAGGGCTGGCGAGAATGGCAGGGACTAATCCTGACCACAGCTGCAGGTTCCACACATTCACATATATCCACACACAGTAGAAAATTCCCACAGTTAATATGAGACACCTCTAGAAAGCCACCTGTTAGTATGTGAGTTTGTAAAAGCAACACCAAGGAGCATGGATCCTGAGGGGGGCAGAGCAGAAAAGAGGCCTTACCCTGTCTGTCTGTGGTGTGTCCATGGTAGAGGGTCTGTTGACTCTGACGGATGGCGGCCGTGAGTGGCAGGTCAGCATGCATCACCCACTCCTGACTTCCGTTCACCACGGGCTCTGTCGGCATAGCCAACGAGTGGCGCTTCGGGACGTCTTTTGTCAAGGTGGCCAGAGACTGCTTCGCCTGGGAAACATATGACACACACAAACTCAGAATGAACCAAGAGCAAAATAGGTCTAATTTCAGTATATACTAACACACGCAAAATGATCAGTGTTTCATGATGGTGGGTACCTATAGGACTGCAAGAATTTATTTTGCAGCACTGGAAAATAAAACTGCCCCACAAATAAAGCAGTGGCTTTCCATCAGGTACAGAAAATGCATGTGGGCTACGCTTAAAATTTTTAGGTCTAGCACAGATAGATTGTTGATGATATGAATCAATTCGAGGTCATTTATTTTTACTCTGTTTGATCATGAAAATTTGTGATTCTTTTACTTTTTCTTTCTTTAGTTGTTAGACTTCAGAGTGGATTTTGAATTAATGATCACACACTTTTTTTCCTTTCTCTGCTGTATGAAACCACATGAAGTCACTGAATAATAAATAGAATATGCAGATTCGTATTTGTACACACATGGTTTAAAAAGCCCATATTATATCCTATATGTGGGTTAAAAAAAGACAGGGCCCTGATGTCCCCAGAATGAGTCAAATGTTCATCCTAAAAAAGTGCGGATCCTTGTTTATGCCAGGACATCATTTTGAGCAGGATTTCTCAATGGACCATTCAGTCATATAAATCTACAAAAATGACCAGAAAGTAGATTTTGAGCTCTTTTATCTTATTAATCTTACTTAAATGTTTCTTTGTCTTGTCCAGCATTGTGTGTCTTTTTCCATATTAATTTAATACCATACACTCAATATGTAAATCACTTTAAATCAACTATGTGTATAAAATGCAAATAAATACTGCTGAAATAAACTTCCCTTAACTTTAATCACATAAACTTGCCTAAGAACTATATTCTGGATTTTTATTATAATCAACAAAACCTGTAAAAAACAAAACCAAGAACGACAATAGCAATACTGTTACTACGTCTTATTCCTCTGAGTCACAGAGCTCTGTTGGTTTCCACAAACTATTAGGAATATATTAATGAGGAATGTCATTATCAGGTGTTGTTTCAGGGGACATGTTCTTAATTCCACTAAATTTTGACACCACACACTCTACACCAAATGTACATTCTAAAGAATGAAAAATATACTATTTTATTCCTGGTTGAGTAATGTACGTAATGCTAAGACCCACAGTTCCTCTGTGTTTTAGAAAATACTAATATTATATATTTCACCTGTCTTCAGCAGGAACAAACTGGTTTGGGAAAGCACAGAGAGCACACACTATTGGTTTTTTGTGTTTTCCTGGGATTTGTTGTCAACAAGAAAAATCTTCAATAACACCAACTTTACCCTCTGAAGTTAGTCAACAGCCACGATTTGCTTTAATACCTTAAAGGCGTTCCCTTTCCAGACAAAAACTGTAACTCCATTAACTCATGAATTAATTTACAGGTAGATGAAAAGGCTATAAGAAATTCATTTTAAACGCAGAAGAGCAAGTAAAACATTGTTTTGTGGCTAAGTTGATTGACAGAGATACATTCTGGCCCTGATGCGCCAACAAGTCTGATCTGTGATGCTGCTTGATGTGAGGATCTGTGGGTGGCTGAGACTTGCCGAGAGAGGAGAGAGATTAATGACACATAGACTGACAACTGTACCTCGGAGGGAACGACACAGCAACACATAAAAAATGCACAACTTTCTTTTCCTTCAGCCCAGAGAAAAAATAAGGCTTTAAGAGAGGGAAAGGATGAGGATATACCAGAGGACACCAGAGCAGCTTACTGCTTGTGTCTGATATGAAAACAACAACTGGATTGCAAGCCCACACCTTTTTCCATTTTTGCCACACATAAAAGATAATGATTCTTGGGTGACACAACTGTGTTTAAGCTAATTCACCAAAGTATGACTGTGTCCATGTGTGGGGTGACTCACCATGGTGAGCTCAGCCTCCAGTTCTTTGATCCTGTTCTCCTTCATGTCCAACTGAGAATGCAGCATGTGGGCCTGCTCTGTGGCTTCTTTGGTCTGCCGCTTCAGGTCCCACTTCTCCCTCTCCAGCGTGTCCTTCTCCTTCGCCAGGGTCTTCACTGCATCCTCACTTTCCTGAAGAAAATGCCCACACACAAAGACATGGCCAATCCAAACAAATCTCACTTTGAATGATGAGTGAAGCTCCGAGTTAATGTAAATAAGAACACAGTCACAATCTGCGTCACCATCTATTTCAAATATTATTTCAGTGATTGACTGTTGCAGGAAAGTTTTAAGGGTATAGTCTAGGTCAGAGAGATCTGATTATGATGTGTGTGTGATAAAACATTGATTAAATGCTAAGGTACTGCTTAGGAAGTTAAAGTAGACCTTACCTTTCTGTGCTGGTCATAATTGCGTATGAATTCTCGCAGTTGATCGTCTCTGCTCTCCAGTGTTGTGTACAACTGCTGCATCTGACTCACCAAATCTGCCTTCTCCACTTTTAGACGCTTACGATCAGCTTTCATAGCTGCAACGAGGACAAACATTTTTACACACTGAGAATCACATACATGTGGATGTAAAGAGTCATTTGAACAAAAAGAAAAAACTAACAAATCCAGTCGGCCACTAAAACAGGAACAATGCTTTGCAGTTGAATCAGGGAGCCACTAGGTGACACTGTGTCTTCTGTTATGGAAGAGACAGTTTCCTTTTTTTCACACAGAAATGGCCCACAGAAAATGATGTAATCATCTCAAAAGATATGCATCACAATGGCGCTTATTCATTCATTACATGAAACTGCTTCGGCTGCCATGTGGAGACTCAGTTGGCTCATTTTTGAGAAAACCGATTGAACCTGATATTTTTTTTCAGCTTCTGACAGAGGCAGCTCAACAATGATGCAACCTGTGGGGATCAGTGAAGGCAGAAGTAATAACAGTGCTCCCCAGAGAGGCTGTGCTCAACAGAGAGGCAAGACTGGAACCTGTACTTTTCATAACTGCACATACATGTCACACATTCCTCCTGTCAACGATCCCTTCATGTTTTACCAGCAACATTCAAACTTGTTTTGCAGCAATTGCACAACACCCAACTTTTTAGAAACTACAGTTTATCACCTGTGACTCTCCAAGCAGAAGAGAATGCACTGAACTAAATCCACAATTGTCCTTTCAGTTTTCCACAGTTCTTTTGTTGCAAACAATAAATGCAAAACTCCTCTCCCATACATGGGAACTGCTGGGTTGTGTAATAGTTGGATTTGTTTTCATACAAGAAAACAGATACAATCCTACATAATCAGCACTGCATTCCAGCTGACTTTAAGACGACATATATTATTATATTTTCAAGTTAAGCTTCTATGTCATGATTGATGGAAGTTAATTAGAATGAGGTGAACCTGGAGTCTACTTGGCTGCTCATCAGCGACAACACCCATTTCTCATTTACAGGATGAAGACTAACAAGATTTTTTAAAATCTTCACCCATGAGGGTAACAAATATGTATCTATAGGAGTGTACAGAGGATGGCATAGTGGTTAGCACCCATGCCTCACACCTAGAAGGATGCAGGTTTGAGTCCACAGGTTGCATTCATTAAGGTCATATTCTTTCTTTGATGCAAAGTTCAATGAGCAAATCTTTCAACTAAAAGTGTGGATATACTTTGCAGTAGCTGTTGGAAATAAAGGGCTCAGGTGGATTACATAGGTGAGACGACAAAAAGCCTCTGTTGGCTCCTGACCTTGTAAGGCCTCTTTGGCACGGTCCAGCTCCTGCTCCTTGTCACTCAGCTGCACACGGAGCTCAGTGACTGAGAGCAGATTGGCAGAACAGCCTCCCTGGGTCTCCTCCAGGTCCTTACTCAACATGTCCTTCATTTGCCTCAGCAGGTGGACCTCCTCTTGAAGCTGGGCTACCTCCTCTTGCAACAACACTAAGAGAGAAAGACAGAGTTTGGGAATTTAGACTATCAATAGAGAGTAATCCGGACAGTGGTGTAATAGTGTACAACTGAGGGGGAATATGAAATCAAATTAGAGAAAAGGTTAGAAAATTGAAACGAGAATAAAAGACCAAAGGAAACAGGAAACAACGGAAAAATAATGAAAGTGTATGGTTGCAGGAAATGAGTAAAGAAATATTAAACAGCTGGAATTTACAGCCTCAAACTCATTAAACCTCCTTAAGACTTACAGCTCCACAGCTTCCCCTCAGCTGTGGCTGCAGGTGTTTCAGAAATCCAGATAAATGCTGAGTGACAGACTCAGGACAGGCACTAGCAAGGATAGTGGGTAGCAGCAGTCTAAGTCTTAATAAAATATCAGCAACACACAGGGTTCCTCAGCCATGCTCCTCAATGCTGTGTTTCTCATTCACTGTGAAATGCCTCCTAACCCTCAGGGAAAACATGCAAGCAAACAGAAGCTATGGAGAGGACACAGTGAACTGAACTGTCCATGTGAGTTAACGGACAGGAACTGGTGGATGTGTTCGCTGAGCAAGTTGACAGAAAAGATTAGAAGAGTTCAGTAAGGGAAATCCACAGAAGCAACAGAGGGACAATACGTCAAAATGATTCATACCACACATAGAAGGTCTGTTACAGAAGAACGTCTATTTCCATACGCACAGAGCTAAGTGACACATGCAGTTAAAGAGGCCCAAAATCTGCGATGTATGATACTAATTTTGCTATTCCAAAAGTAAAAAAAACTTTATGATACATCAGTATCATACCACAGCACTACAGGAATGGTCAGGGAAGATCACATAATTAAGTCAAGTCAGCAACTAATGTCAATAACAAAAACGCTTTTGTGACAAGAATGACAACTTAAGATGTGGGATTTTGTGATGGAACTTTAGCATTATAAAGACAAAATAATACATTTATTTTTAAAATACCAATGAAAGGCTGCTATAATATTGTTATAGCAGTTAGATAATAGTTAGATAAAAGGTGAAGTTCAATATTTGTTATTGATCTTTAGCAGTTGCAGTGAAGTAAATGTAATTAATAAGGGCAGTGTTAGTGTTGTTACATGAATATTCATAATCAAATTCAGTGCTCCAGCGTGTTTGTGCTAGCATGTTACCATTTGCTAATTAGGACTGAAAACAAAGCAAGGTTAAGGTCATCATAAAACTAGGTACTGGAGAAACTGTGATCTGATAATGATCATCTGAAAAGTCAGGGGATAAATTCCATCCAGAGGATTCATCCTCTTAGCATTGTGAATATAAAAATTCTTTTAGCAATCCATTCATCAGACGTTGAGATATTTCAATCTGCACCAGAGTGGTTAACCATTAAACGTTACCATCTGTAAACCCCTCCTGAGATAATTACTGAAAATGTCTTTAATTTCTCCACAATGCTCTATGTACGATAAAACTATATAAAATTCAGGAGCAAGTAAGCATGCAGGAAGTCTTTGTGTGCATGCCTATATGACTCAGAGAGAAACGGAGAGAAGGTCTCTTCAGGCCTGCAGCCAGACGTAGGGCTGCAGCAGCTCCGATAAGAGAGGAAGGGACAGTCCATTGCTCTCTGTCGACTCAGGACTGTGGAAACACACCGGGCAGCTCTGTGCTGCATGTCACAAAAAGAGTTTGTTTCCCTGACAGCGCAATCTTTCATGGCCTTCTTGCAGCTTAAATCCGCTTATTTAGGCTACCGGCTCTCCTACAGGCATTTTACCTACAGGCTCTCCTAAATTTGTCGCATGGAGCCCAGCTGCAGCTTTTCATGCCTCTGGACGGAAATGTGCATTTTTGAGGTGCTTTGTTGTGCTCAGCTTAATCTTCAACTCAAACAGGCTGCCTAAAATATCAGTTGCACTCGCTATGATGTGAGGTTTGATCAGCTCTCGTTGGTAGCTGTCAATTTAGCGGTCACAGTAGTTGTGGTATTTCCAACTTTACTTTTCAAATGAGCCAATTTGAACTTTTTTTCCTTTTTTATCCAATCTTTGAATATTTTAGTAGAACCATGAATCATAAAATATGCCTGGATTTAGTTATAAATGCATGTAATGTACACAGAAAGTAATAGCATAATTCTCCCAAATCCACAAATCCAATTTTGCATTAATTTTCAGCATCACATCCACTAACAAAGGTACATACAAGTTTGCTGCCTCAACATGGAGGTGATATCAAGTCAAGGAAAATGGTTCCAATCTAATCCAGAACATCCAGTTTTCCCATGGCAGGCTAAACTGTTACCATGTCACATTGAGGAAAGAGACAAACCTGCCTATAAAACCTGCTCGCCGCATGCTACCATGAGTTAGCTGCACTGACGGATGTAAACCATTTACATTCACATACACTGTTATACTGTATGCAAACATGCAATGTAAAGTTACAAACCATAATGCTGTTATCATCTGCACCCTCTCAGCTCCGAGGTTTGACTTTGACTTTGTGCATTGAGCTTGGCCAAGCTATTAAAGTCTTCTCACAGAAGAAGAGAAGCCCACACTCCTTCCTACTCAACAGTGGCCTATTCAATTAACTTCTCATTCAAGCTTCCCATTGGAGTGTCCATCAAAGCCAGTCAGGCCCCGGCCATCACTCCCTGTCCCTTTCCCTGGCATAGCAGAGCTGTCACAAGCACAAGCACACACACAGATACACACACACTTGAGGTGAGAGAGCAGTTGGTGTTGGCTCCAGATTAGGCTTGAGAGAAAGCAGAGTGAAGTGAGAGCTAAAAATGTGGGAAGTGGTGGTCAAAGACCTGAACTAGTCTCCTGTGAACCATGTGTAGAAATAAATTGCCCCATTTGTATACACGAATGATCAAAGATGCTTAATGTGAGCTGTGAATATAGTGTTTGGATGAGAAGTTTCATTTAAAAGTATAGCTCTGTATCAAAAAAATATACGGTACATCCTATTTAAAAAGCATTGGCAGACCAACTATTTTCACTGAGTCCAAATTGGACTCAAGTGAACTGACAAAGTCCTTGAATGCTTCACTCAGCAGAGTTGCAGGTTTGGAACCAGATGTAGTACTGCTTCACAATTTAGTGTTTTTGACTATTTTAAAATTTCTAGTTCTCGATCCTTATACTAATATGGTCTATACTGTGCCTTTCATAAGCATCAGTGCTGATTACGAGAGATCCACATCTGAGATTTCTCACCCAATCAATTTAGACTGAATTGACTTTTGTAAATGCTGATCAGAAAATGTGTTTTAGGGAAAATAAATCACTGAAAAACCGTTATCCGTAAGATATTTGGTTTGACATTACAAAAAATATACATTGATTATCAAAATAGTTACTGTCTTTTTATCATCTTTATCATCTTTTATCATCATTGATTTTCCAGCTATATTATTATATGTTCAGTTTTAAATCAATTTTTTAAAAATATCAACATCGGCATTTGCACAGGAACATTTTTTTTGAAAATAGAAAGTAGCTTAAGGTAACACTACTGACACTGATAATCTATTTGAGAGCATAACCATGAAAACACTATGGGACAATTGATAAGTGTGTCCGTGGTGACAGCAGCCAACTGTTCTGCCCTGAGGAATTACGATGAGCATGGCTGTCACTTTTCCACCTCAGTCTCCCTGACAATTCAAATCTGTGTAATTTATGTTTGTGGAGTTATTCCACTCAGCTATTTCTGTCCCAAACAAAGTCAGAGGTGATAACGATGTCTATTTGTCCTGTAATTGCTCATGTTCAGAACTATTGGATAACAAGGTTATACAATATTTTGACACTTTATTATAAAATGTAGACAGGGAAAGCTGCTATAACTGTTCTCCTAAAACAATGTTCTCAATAGAAATCTAATGTAACCAACAAAATCATATTAATAATGTCTTGGTGGACACTGGAGGAGGCAAAACGTTATAAAAAGAACAACTTGTATCCTGCTCTAAAGAAATTTAACATATCTTTACCTTTATAATGTAACATGAAATTCCTAATGTTTAAATATATTTTGAAAGCATGGCCTTTTGGAAAAAGGTACACAACTCTTGCCTTACATTGCAGTTTCCTAAAAGTTCACATCTTTCTTGCAGAATTATTGACTGTGTAAACAACAGGTCAAGTTAGGAAGGGGGATATGTTTAGGTTGCTTTATCATCTCTAGCTTCCATGCAATAACCATATGAACAGAAAAGCACAAAAAAAAGATTAGTATTGAATGCATCATTCTCACTCATGCATTTACATGTAGTACCACATTTTTAATTAATATTTAATTATCAGTTTCAATTTGGAAATAAAGCCTGCAGGAGTTTTGTTTGGTCCTGCAGACCTTTAACAAATTTTTGTTGACTACTGTGACACGGTGCAAAGCTATAATATGCTATCTATGAAGTGTTTGTTTATGTGAGAGACGTGCTCTGGGGAATTGAAGCTAAAGGATGAAAACTGTAATGGGCTTCAACAGAAAGTGCTGAGAGATTTTGAGGTGTAGCATCCAAAAAGAGGTGCAGCTAATGCAGCAGGACAAAGCAAAGTCATCTAATGCAGCATTTTTCACAAACATTACAATGCAGTGAATAATTAAATCATTAAATATGAGGACAGCTATATCTAAGCTTTCTTACACAATATTCTCAGCAGTACAATAAATGTTCACTGGTGTGCAGAGAAGACAGAAAACAGTGACACAATAAAAGCTTCTCTGCAATTTGCCGATATAAGCAAGAAACCAGGAAAGTCTTTAAATTGACTCATCAAAGCCTCCTAATAAGTTGTGCTTTCATGAGCTCCTCTTTTTGATAAACTTTATTCAGCATTAACCAACAAACATTTGTCTCAGAAGACAGCATCCTGCTCAAAGGCTTCTTGCAGCACATTACGTAATTGTGTACCTGCAATGCAGGTGACTGCATTGACTCAAACCATCAGCCTCTCTGAGGGGCAGTGAGCTCGTGCCATTTGTTTGTAACTACTTGTGAGCTAAATGATGACAAGATTAGCTCCTGCTCATGTCTGCTCCTATGACACATTATGTCACATCCTCCTGAGGCCTCAGTGGCTACTTTACTCTAGAATATTGTTATTATTGCTGTGCAAAACATCATAACCAGAGGATCTAAATATTTGCAGTGAATCCTGCACCAATACACATGATGGCTGGACAAAAACAATACATCGGCAAGAAAGCCCTTTACTGTATAGTGTATGTGTAAATAAACTTAACTTATTGTAAATTAAAAAACATCTTAGTCAAACATGTAACATGTAATGTAAGTATTCAGCCAAGAAAATATGATTCTCCTTTCTGTATCAGTTGATCTAAATGGTATTTTGTTAACAGCTTTGTTGTTGACACAGATGCTACATCTGCAGAACTATCACATCTTTACATGATTAGTCTAAATTTTAATGAAGCTTTAAAACTTATCAGAGTTAATATAAAATATTTCATCATTCATCAACTACAGCCCAGCATTTCATTCTACAGTCACATGCAAGTGCAGTTTGTAAAATAAACACCAGAAAGCAAACAAACACTATGACATCATATATTTGACATTATGTAATCAGTTATGACCGCATACTCATCGTTATATTGGTCCATGCAGTTAAGTGCTTTGCCTTTGCTGCTGCATTACTTGATTTGTATTTGTTTGTGCGTGTATTTGCATGTTTATGAGTGTGTGCTCAACAGCTGACAATTTCTGCACTGTATCATGAGAGGAGCATATGTCTGCTGAGGTCCGGCCTCTTCTTATTGCAGTATAAAGATCAGGTGAGAGTGCCCCGAGAGAAGACAGAGGTCTGCTTTAGCATTTGATTAAACTCATCATGCAGGTAACACATTAGCTTTGACAAGCATGACAACTAGAGGATGAACTTAAATAAACTCTGCAAGCTATGTACTGACGACTGGGTGATAAGCCTCATCTTAATAATAATCTGTGTTGCCGTGGAGACTTTCCTTATGTGACACCATGTTCCTCTCAAGAGAATGATGCCATACAGGAGAGAATATGTTTAATATAATATTAGTCTGCCACTGAACTGAACCTGCCAATTAAACCTTTACTGTTGTGTTCAGCCGTTTGGTGGAGCATTTTGAATCCAAGCATTTTTTATGTGCTGAACTTCATTGAGCCATCTGTATCACTCAGTTGAGTTATGTTATTCTAAAATAAGATTTTTCTGTATACATTTTTATATGTATATGTAAAGAATGTAA
>OMLM01006645.1:4614-42805 GCA_900302695.1 Helostoma temminkii | reverse complement strand
AGCTCTAATAGTTTTTAGTTTTCACACTAATCAAGTAACAGTTCATACAATAATAAAAATTAGCTAGACTCTTTGTGATTATATACTTTGTTTCTCTCAGTTTTGTAACTGTTTCAGAAATCTTTAGACATCAACATGAGCCTTGAGAACTTATGAACATATTTTATTTTATATTTTGAATTTTGAATTATATTGTTGAGAGTACAAAACCTTAATTTAGATCGACGGCTGTCAAATACAATAAATGTGACATGAAGTAAACCAGAGGTAAAGTAGTATAACATTGAAAATACAAGGAATTTAAAATTGTAAATGTTTAGCCAATGTACTGTATTTTCCACCACCACATACATTTTATGTGTATGAAAACCTATTTCCAAAACAAACATGAGGAGTTTCAGTAAAGGTTGTGACATCAACAAAACAACAATCATACTTCCTCCCCCATCTAAGTCCTTTTCTACATCTCTCTCTCTCTTTTTCTCTCTCTCTCTGTCACTTACCGGCCTTCCCCTCCTTCTCGGACCTCATGTCCTCCTCGGCACAGGCTCCACTCGGCTCCACTGTCAACTGTAGTGCCAGCTCTCATAGCAGGTGAAAAATAACTCGTACACGTACAGCTCAGTGCACACTCCAGTCAAACTATCACACACAGTACGCTGCCAGAAGCCGCTCCCAGCCCTGCTCACCAAGGTTCCACCCAGGCAGGTTACTAGGAAGTTGTCTCCTGAGAGCTGCTGCCTTTTCTGCTCCCTTTCTTTCTGTCCTATGAAAGTACCTCTTTTTCTATCCCACTTTGAATGTACCTGTTTAGTGACACGCCCAGAGGCCGCTAGGACGACTTTCACCCCACGCCCACTCCTGCTTTTTGTGTTTCTTCCTCTGTAGTGTCCAAACAAGGCGGAGGGGGAGGGGAGTGCAAGCTGCACTTCAAGCCCCAGGTAATGAACCAGGTGAGTCAGTGGAGCTCTCACTCCACCTCATGGCTGAGAGTTAGCAGAGGACAACCCACTGAACAGAGAACAATACACCCCTCTGTAGCAAAGCCATGCACTCCCTTTGGGCCTTCAGTGCCTTTGTAGCCTACATGAGTTTACATTATTCACTTCCTGGATCTCTAATTTCTGAATAAAATCATATGATTGTAAACTTCAATAAATACTTGGAACACAACAGCAGTGAAGTGGTATAAGGTTCATGCTTCAAACCAAACTGCCTTAGCAGAAATACTCTTTAGATTATAAATCTGAGCTCTCCCATGTTATCTTTAACTATTCAGGGATTTCTTCTACCTGGAGCTGACTATGGACAGAGGATGTCACATTAGATGGGATCTTTGATGTGTGTGGATACAGTTCCAGAGTAAATATGGTTAAGACTGGTCCTGCTTGCTGCTCGGGGCTCTTTAGGCCTGAAACCCTAAGGCAGGCACACACAGGACAGACAGGAATACAGACAGGGCTGCAACTGAATTAATTCAACCTGCAGGCTCAGCTGGATGTAAACTTATAATGACATTTTTTGTTTACAAGCACTTAAGTAACATAACCTACATACTAAAGCACAAGTATAAGCACAGTGTGTGTGTGCACATCTGTGTCCAAGAGAAACCTGAATTGAACATTTTGCACTGAAAGATGTGACAGCAGTTCGGGACAAGTATGTCATTTATCCTTCATGTCAGAAGTTGACGTTCAGCATTTTAGCTCCATCCAAAGATCAGATTAGCTCTAGCCACATACGTGTCACACGAGGCAATGGATCTGCCAATCACACAATGACGCCTCGAGGATTACTGCCACGCTCATTCTCCCTGAGTGATCAGAGAAGAGGCAAAACATTACGAACAAGAACTTTTCTATAATTAATAGAATTAGTTTATGGTGGATTATCTCGGTAGAAGGTGTATTGCAAGTGTGTTTCTGCCCATTGCTATGATATTCCATAGAGCCAAATCATCATAATTTTCACTCATGCAATAAATCCACTTTGACTAAATGTGAACCTGTCTCAATCATGCTGCAGTTTACTTGTCTGAAGAGCTGAAGAGCCACAGTATAACAGCAAAGTGACCAAATCTAACACATAATAATCCCAAGGTCATGCTGTAGCCTGCCTCCCAGTTACATCGAATCTTATTCACAGTATTGCTTTTATCTTGACAGTTTTTCTCAGTGTAAAATTTTCCACTGCACACTGTCCTTATTCTTCATCTTAACTCCCTGTATCACTATGTCATGCCTTTGCCTTGCTCACATTAAAGCCATACGAAATCCTAAAAGCCTTCTTTTTCTAACCCTCCACTCTCCTCTGCTGTGTTGCTCTCCCTTCTCTCAGCTGAACACAGATGACCTGTCAGTCTGCATTATCAGTGCTGGGGAGTGTTGATGGAGAGCTGTGATGCAGTGGCATTAAAATATTAGTCAGCCTTGAGAGAGAAGAGGAGGTGAAATAAAGGGGGAGGAGGGACACTGAATGCAGTTATGGGCACTGAGAGAAGAAGGAGAATGAGTTACTGAGGTCACCACTGTCACTGCCCATTGTTGATGGAGACGACATGAAGCTCTTCTAATAGCTACTCGATGTTCCCTGACAGTTTCAGGGGGCTAGATTAGATGGAAAAATTGAAATTACAACTACACAAGACTTTGTGGTCTGGTTTCCAGTATCAGTGTGAGAACAATGGAGAATAATAGCAGTTATTGGAATGAAAAAGTGTATAGACTAAGCAAAAATGCACATGCAATCAACATAATTTACGATCAATACCTTTTGTGATTTTTATTATTATAGGCTGGTCATTTTGACTACCACACACAAGAGACTGAGAGAGGTTATTATCCTGAGCCACACAGGGCCCTCTATAAAACCTTTTATTTCTTTGACTGATGACAGTGATTGAAGAAAATTAGTGGCCTTGCTGCAATGCAATAATTGCACATTGCAACAAGACTTGCACAATAAAGCTCCATTCAGATTAAAGCTATTTGCAAAGACAAAACGATTTTCTCTGACAAGAAGTGAATGAAGTCGTATGCCTACTTCAGCACTTTATATTGAGTGACAAAACACGTTATTTAGCTTCAGTGAGTGGTGAAGCCCTCATGGCCAGATATATACAGATTTGTTATCTGATTGCTCTCACACTCTTAGCCTGCACAGGCCTTTACTCCAGTGTTAACCTCCGAGTCAAACAGACAGCTCTGTGTCTTTTAACTGCCAGGATGAATCACCGTACACGCTTACTGCTGTCACCAAGGCAACAGCTTATATTTTGGAGCAACATCGTACCTTTGCCTAGTGAGCAGTCTGGAGTGCCAAAGTCCATCAGGCTGGAAATCTCTGTTGGGTAGCACATGTCTGTCACCAGAGTCTTCTGTCTGTGGTGTATTGGTGGATCTGCAGAGGAAAACAATAATAATCAGCACAAACTAACGTTTAAACTGTCATAAAAACTAACCGATTTACATTCAGTCAAACTGAGTGTTACGCTCTTAAAAACAGCGTGTGTGTGAGTACATTCTTACAGCCATAGCAGGCGTGTTCAATGAGATGATTCATTCTGTCATGATGTCGATTCAGCACACGCTCCTGAGCTTTCAGTCACATTGCAAATTTGAATCTCTCCAACAAATGGGTGCAGTTGTGATCAGAATTAATAACGCACAAACTGGAATAGTAAATATGCTTCCTTGTTTGCCTCAATGAACAATAAATGTTTTTACTTTTACTTTTAATTTGCTTTGTTTGCATCTCTCATATATATTTCCTCAAATAAAATCCATTCACTGACTCCTTATTGCCCCACTAACAGATTCTTGCAGCTAATGACACTTATAAAGGTCTCCTGTGAGCTGCTGTGACCGATGCTTGTCATCATTTTCTCTCCTTGCAATTTTTTTTGCTGAATTCACAAAGAAAAGAGAAAATGAAACCATCACAATCCCTGCTGCATGTCCACTGCCAATTCTCGACCCCCTTCCCTAAATATTTCACTTTCATTTCATGCTTGTACATCGCATGGCTGTAGAAGGCAGTGATATCTTCACTGTGGTTGGTAGAACAGTGTTACAATACAAATTTTCTCTTAAAGGGGCTTTAGACCCTCTATTGATCTCAGATCATCAAATGCAAAGTCATTCTGCTGTTCTATACATCTTTTTCAATCTATGAATGTTCATAAGTCATTAAATCACCTCCTGAATATCTGTGCGATGTGTTTTCTAATTTAACCATGAACCTCATCCATGAGTACAGCAATTCACATCTACCATGTGGTGCTTTATGAGCTGTACCATCTGCAGGACCATAATTCCTCAACAATAATCTCACTTTCTTTCATAATTTACATATTTTGACAATTTCAACTTCATGGCCTTATTTACCTAAATCACTGACCTTCCCTTCCCTTATTCCCTCCTTCGTCCAGTTTAGGTGTTGTTAAATTGACCTTTTCCTCACTGCTTAATATGGAGATTGAACAGCAGGCAGATCCATGGTCAGCCTAAGCTGCTAAGACCAACAATAATGAGGCAGAGAGAGAAGCAGTGGATGAAGCTGCTGCAGTGGGACAGATACACAGACAATTATATTCCAGCACTTAAAGCTGTTGGTTCTTTATACACTTAAAAATAAAAGTGTTAATAGGACCTACAAAAAACTGATATATTGAAAATGAGATATGTATTTGAATTATATATGTATTTTAGACACATTTACATTATATGTATCCTGTATCATTGCTGTGTATGACTGTGGACTGCAGAGAAAAGGTATATCCTGAGGAGTGAGAAATATATCTCCATGAGCCACTGATGTGAGAAGGTAAATGTTATGGAAATGATAAGGTGGAACTGTGCTGGGCTATATGTCAAAACTGACCAGTCCAGGCAGCACAAACAACAGGTTAATGGCTGTGAAGCCAATCGATGCTCAAACAATAGGCAGGACTGCAAAATGTTTTCTATAGTTGCCTCATGTATCATCTCTCAATGAACAAACATCACTTCAATGCAATTACAATTAAAGTTAAGTTGAAATGAGAAAATACCTTTATCATTCAAAAAGCATGTAAAACTCACAAATTTGAAGGGAATAAAAAACATTTGGGGCCATACAGTATATCCTGAATTCTTCCTGTAGGGTCCAAACCTCTGGTGGGTCGAGCTGTGCATTTAACATTAGAGCTGGTGTTAGATTTTAGCTTCTGCTGGGACAAAAGGTTTTTATATTGATCTGTCTGATATCTATAAAAACGTTTATATACAGTATACTCCACAGTATATATATCACTTTTGCACATTAATGTGTTGTAAACTGATCTATACAGAATAACCCATAAGGTTCTCAAAATGATAAAAACTGATTTTTGTTCACTGATCTTGTGAAAGTGGGAAAAGCTCATGTGTTACTAATAACATCAGCAATATTCCTGTTTTATTCAGGAGTGCCAGTGGGTCACCACTGTGAGACAGCATGCACCAGGACCCTGAAACTGAAACAGCAGCAGTTATTTTTATTATTCACACTTCACACATGTTTTTCTGATGTAAAATGGAATTGCATATAGTTATAGTTACAGATAATTGCTGTTAATGAAACACGTGGTTTCATTTCCCTTGTATTTAAAAATCTTTGAGAAGAAACAAACAAGACACTCTGGGTAATGATGAGAATGTGCCAAGAGTGTGTGACTGCAGAAACATCCCCAAGGTTGGATAGCAAGTCAGAGGACCTTTTCAAATATCTGACACAATTTCCTCTAGTAGCTAACACTCAGCTGAGTGGTGCAGACGACATGTATGAGGGATGATGGGATGAGGAGACAAAAACTCAATGGGAGTCAGAGTGGGTGTTCAAGCAGAAGTAGGAGGCAACTATCATTGGTGTACAGACAGCTCATCTTTGCCCACTCTCAGCCAGCCTTTAATTACACTGGCATTCAGTCTGTCATGTGGCAGACACAACCATTCCTGGATCAGTCACTGCACCAGAAAGGAGAAGAGCATCACCATGATGTTGCAGCACAGTGAAAGGCTTTCCTGCTGAGTGCAATAACGGATACACAAGTTGTGTCATTCTTAGAGACTGAGACAAACCTGTACAGGCATCACTTACAGTAATTTGCAAGGACTGAAAACACTGTCATTACAAAGCTGTTCATTCTGTGCATGCAAGGTCACTGTCATTTGTATTGTTCTTGTGTATTTTAGTGAAGGTGAGCTCTAGTGATGACTGGGGGCTGTGGTGTACATTGAAATAGAGCTTTCGAAACCTCTGCCATGGATGCTGAGGGGAACGTCTTTGTTAATCGCTTATTTTATGTGTTTAGCAGAGCAGGAGATGACTTACAATCAAAAACAAATGCACTGGTGAAAATCTTTAAGATTAAGATATTTTATGGGTAAAATGACATGTCATAATACTAAAATGTAAAGCCTTGAAGAATTTAGCCATTTTCTGTGGTACACTGTAATTATCCCCCTTTGGCATGAAATAACCATACTGTTCAAATTTCTATTATTTCCTTTCATGCGTTTAAATTGACAGGACATAATGTGAGATGAATTTGAAACACTATCTAAAAGGAATTTCACAGCGGTACTGACAGCGAATAAATTAACAAAGCTAAGTGATGTGAACCCCTTTGGGTTTCCAACCTTTGGCACAAGACAGAGCCAGAAAACTTTGCCTGGTTACATAAAACAACAGGACTGTGTGTCTGAAATGTTGTGAATTAAATTACTGAACAAGAAAAACTGCTCTTCCCTCACATCATACGAATGCCAGTGTACATAACATTGACAAGGCTTTCTCACAGCACTATGCATCTCCTCTGGTAGGTATTAATAACAGAGTACGACACAAGTAAATCTTTAAAGTAAATCTTCTTTATGATTTGGCTAAATATAATATGAGCTAAACTGTGTAAAACCAGAAAAGGACAAATTTATGTCTGTATAAACATTTCTGGCTTTATATGAGTCCAGTGATTTTTTTTAACAGGGATATACTTTAGAGAAAAGCTGATTTAGTATTCAACACACTCAAATAAAAAAAAGAAATACCATTACATGACAGACTGAAAGTGAAACTAAATGTTATATATCGAATATCGAGTTGTCGCATCTCTATTATACAACCCAAACATGGAGTCAAAACAGTCCAGGAAAATGTACTTTCTCTTACATTTTTACTTTGCCTGGAGCTAAAAAAACGTACTGTCTATTAATCTGTGTTTCTAATCATATGTGACACAGTGAATCAATACTGCCGGTGCACACAGAACATTAGGCCTGAAAGGCTGCTCCAAGGCTGCTGTGATCCATAACCTCTGGATGCTATCTTTATGCTGCCGTTAAGAGCACAACAGCAGCCAGCCCTGAGGAAACATGCACAAAAAGCCCCTTCAGGGACACATCCATTACATCAATGAGGAGAGATTGCTTGAGGAAGATGAGTGTCCAGGGTTACTGTGTTATGGCTGCTGTTGCACAGCTCAGCAGTGTCCGGTTTTGTTGCATTTCTATTATTCCACTCAGGTCTGTGTGAAATGCCAAAATTAAGATTAATTTAAAAAAACATCATGCAGAAAGATTTAGCATGCTGAGAGGCACACTCAAGATGTCAAGTATAACGACAAAATTTTCCTAACAGAATGACATAAGGCTACAGTATAGTCTGTGAGATGATATTGTATATATTATTTCATATCATGTATAAGATATTAATTCATAAGAGATTCTTCATTAACTTACCACTTGATTTGGACACACAAATGAGCTACAAACACATAAACTGAGGACGGCACAGAGGCGTAGTCAAACCACTTTAGGGTATGCACACAGAAAAAATCACATTTGAGTTTAACAAGCTTCTATATTTGGCATTTGATTCGTTCAATGTATGGGGAAGGAAAACATTTTTCCAATTCACAATGTCAAAGCAATGCATTTAACCCAATTCACATAATCCCCACTTTGTGGTCTGTGTCCATACATCACAAGCCATGTGATCATATATCATGCATATGATTAGGATACAGCTGTTCCTTTTTAGTATCAATGTGAACAGAAAGGGCACTTTTGATGCATATAATTTGAATCACAAGGTCTGCATCACACTGTTTCAAAACAGTATCAGTATTGCAATGATCATCTTTGTGATTAAACTGGGCTTAGTTGTTATTATGAAACCAAACCAGCTGAAGAGCTCAGAGGGGAATAACCCACAACAATACCTTCAGGAAAACAAGGTTAATTCTTAACCTTAGAGTCACTACAGGACCATGTAGTTATGCAGTATCCCACACTGACTCATATGATGATCCGTGTTGAGCTGATAAATAATCACTCTGGGCTTGACCTGCCAAACTGGAATAGTAAGGGACTAGCATATATTAAGCAATTAGTAAAACAAATCATCCTTTATGTGTGTAAATGTTGACGAGACATAGGACAGATGTAGGACAGTCCATCGCAAATTGATTTAATTTTTGTGATAATGTAATATTTATCATTGTGATTCAACCAGTAAAAACATTGAATCCATTATGGCCCAGATAATAAATGTTTCTGTATCCCTGGAGATTTAGCTACTGTCATTTGTACACTAGTTAATCCAGAGCCTCCTTGAACAGCACTATAGGGAGCTCAAGGTTTGGTTGTATTGGCCAGTGTCTGCCACAGCAATGGAAAAAAAAATCATAACCTTATTGGGTTTCTTTTTCTATAGGCTGCTAAGTTTAGTTTTGTCCTCAGGGACACAGTTCAACAGGCACAATGGTGTAAATCACTGTAAATTATACTCTTAATTTATAAGCAAATAAAACTATGGTATAGTGCTGCATTTTACACTTATACTTTACAATATTTTTAAAAATAAATTCAAGGTTATAAAATCAAAGGTTCTAAACTAAAGAATGAGATGGAGGTATTTCTGCATCATCTTTAAAATTTTATAAATGCTGCAGTAACTACAGTTACAGTAAGTGTACAACATGCATGTGCCTATGTAAGCATTCACAACACACAGTACACAAAAAGACACACACTCACACACACGAGTCTGTACATGCACAGACTTTATGGCTCATCTGGTAGATTCTGTGGTTCACAGCTGGTCATCTGTCCTGCCATAACCCAAAGGCTTTGCCGGACCAGGAAAGCTAGATGAGGGCGGATTTAGAGTGAAGATTAAGCAGGAAAATTTGCCTGGAAGAAATCCAGCACTGACACAACTAAAAAATTCCTCCACATCTCCTTGCGCCAACGCCTTCCTGCCTTTGGTAAAAAGCTGCACTGATGGCAGCAGAAGGCCTGGCTCTGCTTTTTAATATTAGCCGAGTGTGCAGGGACATTTAGAAAATGTGAAAGGTTTGCTGACCTCTTTGCCCTTATAGGCCTGGGAGTTGATTAGCACTTTTGTCACACATGCCAATCCTGCTACATCCATTCCAACTGTCTCTGCAGGATCCAAGAGGGACCACATTTCTCTGGACAGCAGGATTAGGTCAGAGAGTGGACTGGGCATCATCTGCCTTATGCTAAATGACAGCAAGAGACTTAACTACATCTAATTAATGCTTAGATTGTGATGCAAAAAGAGTCTGCAAAAAGGGCAATCGCAACTCAGTAAATAAATAAATAATCACAACAATCAAAGACTTAAAGGCTCCAGTGGGAGAGCAGAGCCCCTTTCCCAGGGGAAACCATCACTAACCAAGATGAATAATACAACACAGTAACGCAGTCGCTGGAGTCAGTGGTGGGTGTAACACAGAATTTTTTGGGGACTGCTACAGTATAATAGCTTTAGTAGATTGTGAAGCATAGTTTGAAGTTCTGACCAAAAGTGATGCCGGGTAAAGGTGTGAATAATAGAACTGAGACTACTGTGTTCACTGAGCCTAGACAAGCCAACTACTGATGAAAGGATGGGAATCACTCACACAGTCAGCTCTACCCGCCAATATGCTGTCTTCAAACAGATTTCAATATCATCTGCAATGTACAACTAAACACAACAAAGATTAACTCAAACCTAGCGACTATAGCTTTGTTGGAATAAAAACATAACAGTTAAATTTAGATGGCAACATGTTTTATTGATTTCAAAAGATGCTGTTTTGGTGTGACATATTTTGCTTTTGTTAAATATAGCACTTGCCTGTTAAAGTTGCCAATACCGTGTATTAGAGTTGATAATTGCAGTAGAAAAACTCAGAGAACACAAAGGCCATGCTGTGCTTCTGGCATCAACCACAAAATGAAAAAACCCACAAGTGTTCTTCTGGTGTCTTGGAACTAACAAAAGTCTAGAGCTACAGTATTAGTCAAAATTATTTCTCCTCCTGTATTGATCCTTCCTCACACTGGCAGACACACAGACACACAGCGATTCACGGAGTCTAAGAGATGTGAAAAATGCTTTTATAAAATGCTTATTTACTAGAAGGTCTGAAACCTTTGTGACATCATCATGTGACTTTTCTTAAGTAAAGGTTTAAGAAATGTATTAAAACGAACCAGGTTGCACTTTTATACCAGCGCTGGTAATGAATACATGAATGTCTGAGTCAGACAGTTTGGCTTTAACTTACTATAGATCACCCTCAATGAGTCATGCAAATAAAGATGGCATTTAGCACAAGGTAACTGCAAAACATTACACTAGGTAATCTTATGCAACACAAACACGCAACCATCTCATCTGATCAAACACAGGTGCCTGCTTAAGTAGTGTTTTTGACATAACGTGTTATTATTATTAAGTACCACAAGCTATTTTGACGGACAAGAATGAGGCAAAAGTTAATTTAGTGTATTTTTGCAGCAGTTATGTCAACACTCAACACTCCAAGCCTAGTACCATAATAAAACCTGGACCTGGAAAATATTTGTTATATATTTTATGATTATTTACATTTGAACCAGTGTGCAATGGGGTTATTTGCAGTCAAATGTCAAGGGGCCTGGATAAGAGACAACAAGTTAACAGCTCTCAGTGGGTACCTTTTTTTGAGTTGCTTGGAAATAAGAGAAGTAGTTCAAGCATGTCATTGTTGTGGTTTAATGTCGAAAGTAGCTAACTGAGGCGGTTTAGACTGTGTGCTTTCCTTTGGAGCTAACTAAGAGGAGGCACCAGGTTAGACAAAGAACATGCAGCAGAGATTATATAGCTCATGTGGCTTGTAAATACATCAGAGAGATAGGAAAACGCTGCAGCGAAGAGGGACGTCTGAACGCACATTCTCAGACTACTGCCACCATGATGTAGTCCTAAACCAGCAGCAGAAAATAGGTGGCTAGATACGTATGTGGGCATTTAAATTCTTCACATTCTTCCTTGCACATTTACTGTAGAAACAGTGGTAAAGGATACAGGCTGGCTGTGATGTGATCACAAAACTTTTTCACATGAGAGTGCTTACAGGAGCAAGAAGCGCAAAGATGACAAGGCAAAAAAGTAAACACACTATACAGTATATCACGACAACCTAAAAAAGATTTTACTTCTACTAAGAAACTACATTTAAGTGATGATGGCTCTGCAATGGACAGCTTGTTCAAAACTGTTATCACTCAACCCAGACCTGGTGAGAGGAGTAGGGAGCTTGGATTACATAATAAACTTTGACAGGGAAGGGATGTAAGACAAATAGTAAAGTCATTCTGTTATCCTTGGAGGAGGTAATATATCACACAGGGCTACATCCCTCTGGGGAGGTGATGAATTACCTACTGTGGTTGAAAGTTTTACAGTAATAGTGAAAAATTCATTAAATGAAAAATGACCCAGTAAGAGATGCACAGCATGACTTCCATTCACAGTTAGTGTTACAATAGATGCTAAAGCCTTTAAGGTCATTGCCTTTCTCTTGCAGTATCTTACAATTCTATAAAAACCTGAATCAGCTTTTTGCTCAGCTGCGTGCACCTCTCAGAATGACTAATGTCTCCCGATCTCAAGAAGAGAGTTGACCACTTACTCCTAACTCCTCCTGACTACTTTCCTGTGCAGCAGAGCATCCACACTGAATATCTAATGTCTTATCTCCGCCAGTTCATCAGCGTACATGAGACTGTAATTAGTGGGATAGCAGGGGGAATGCTAATTAGCATCTCAACTTAGTTTTAGAAAGCTTGCTTTGTGCACGTCATAACTGGGGTTCTCCTCTGGCCACAGTACATCCAATTACTGAAGTTTTCCATACCTGCAGCCATCACGTGCAGTTATTTTTAATGATGTCCTATTTTTAGGGTCACAGCGTTTGTTGAGATACAATAATTTCTCATTTTTGCTACTAACATCTCTGCATTCAGTCATTTTAGACACATTTAATATAACCAGGACAAATTATTCTTATTGCATAAAGACTCTTTGGTTAATTTGATAGAATTGAATTATACAATTGTAAGTTGTTATTTTATTCCATGATAGTGAAGCTTTTCCAGATTACCAGCAGGAATACATGTCCCAGTATATCCCTCATTTTATATCCTGTCTCATATTATTCCCACCCAGCATGACTGGTTAGTATACAGTCCTTAACTCACAGTCATTTTCTTTATGCTCTATAGTATTTACTTACTAATTTCAAGGTGAATACTCATAAATGTAAATATCACCAGTGGGATTAAATGGCATCTACAAAGGAGGAAACACCAGCTTCATGTTAGCTAATATAATTTACCCACGGTGAAAAGCGCTATCTCATTAGAGAGAAAGGTCCACTTTCATGAACAGCAGTGGAATACAAGAAGGAAAGCAATTTATACAGCAAGAGCAGGTCATTCATGAGAGATAAAAATATCTGAAATTGTCTAATATAAAACTTGTATGTCCAAGTTGAAAGCACCGCTGTCTGATGAAACTATGTCTTAGTACAAGACAGCACAATCTCCTCTGCAGCTATGAGGACAGGGGTCTGATGCAATCCAGTGTTGAATATTTCAGTTCAAAACCAGATAAATCAATTTGTCAGGGTTGAAATCCTGTATGGAATTATATTATTTGACATTTAAATATGAAGAATATAGTCATAAGAGTCATTGTGTTTTGTTACTACGTTGTTGCCACGCTACTATTAATCAGTAGTATTGTATGCAAGCCTACTTCTCTAGCCACTTGCCTATGTCGTCTATACCAGCTGAGATTTTGTACAGTGTGTTGCCGCCAACACTGCAGTTGTGCAGACAAGTATTTCCGTTCCCTCACTGCCCTCTTTCCCTGCATCTTCCTTCATCAAACATCTTCCTCACTAAGTTTTAAACCCCCAAATCCCTCAACTCATCTAGTTCTTTCTCTCTTAGGAGTTTTTTTTCTCATGATTATTAAGATTCTTCTCCTGCTCCCACTCCTGCAATGATAGATATTCTCTCTCTATTCTCTCCCCACATCCCCCATTGGTTCTGCGTCACTGATCACCATGCGTTCGATCCCTTCTTCCCAGGAGAGAAATGCAGTAATAGGAACAGAGAGGCTCAGACATGCATGCTGGTGGCACCCCGCAGGGCAGCCTGTAACAGAGAGCCATAAAGTCAGAAACACTAAAATATAGTCAAACAAAAAGGGCAAAAAGAAAATCATAAAGTATACAAGAAAGCACAGTGCTATTAATTCCTGTTTTCCGCAATCATCATGACACAAGTATCAGAATGGCAGAGTCACTATTTTCTGCTCCTTTGTCTTGGTTTCTCTCAAGAGACAGGACTAGATTGACTGGAGACTATCAGCACTTCCTGATTTCTCCACAGTGTTCGTTAACAAATAGTCAGCTCAGATTACTGAGACACCATTTTGTTTTCTATTTACAAAATTTTTCTGTAGACAGACCTCCCAAGACACTGCAGCGCGTCAGGCCAAACTAATATGGTGGAATAACCATTTTTTTTCACATAGAAAGCTGCTATTTCAACAATGGAGATCAATTTACCATGAACATTACTCTGGGAGCTTTGTCTGGGGAAAAGCACGCTTACGCTTATGTAGAGCAGAAGAATTCAGAAGGAAAGTGTGTGTGCACTGCCCACAGTGCAACTATAACTTGTGTATCACTGGAAAATATGAAATGTAAAATTATGGTTCAAATTCTTTCTCATCACAGAGAACTTTACCTCTGAAAAAAGATCATTTTATTTCTTACTATGTGAGTCTTTATTCATTGTAGAAAGAATCCGTGATAAGCAAAAGTTCTCTTTTACAAATATGACAAGACAGCCATAAACAAAACCATCCCTAAACTTTAGATTCACAATGAGAGGAATCAAAGTAAACAATAAAGAAAAGAAAGTGCAAGTAACAATGTCATCACTAAAACATGTAAGCACATGTTGATAATGTTATGATTATGTTCTCAAAAACTAAGACAAGATATCAAGCTCATTGTTGATGTCAAAATATCAACATCTGCTGCAAACTCAGTTGTAGCAAGGACTTCAGAAACACTGAGGCTGTGAGTGTAAGGAATATTTGTCAAACTAAAAATGTTTCCTTTACATTCCAAACATTATTATGGTACATTTTTACTGTAACATTTTATTTCCTCTAAATTTAATCTGTCCACACAACAAACCTTGTTTCTCCACCCTTACTACCATGAATTAATTTAGTTCCACCTAGAAACAACTCACTGATTTATGTGTAATCGTATAATGTATCATTTTCTCAGGCTGCTAAAACTTGAAGACAATAATCTGACAGTGTCTCTGAAAGCAAACTCTAGTATTGGCACTGGTATCACTGCTGCCAGTCTGCAGAACACATTTAATAAGTTCCAGGTTTTCATGTAAAATACGAAAAAGAAAGTTAAATAAAATTAAACAAAAACATTTTTTAGTAATTTAAGTATACTTTGAGTTTTGTACATTTGCTCAAGTATAATTTTGGATGTATTAATAAACTGTGGTATTCTACTGTTAATTGATCAAATCCATTAATTTTTCGTAGAAAGACTTTAAAACAAGGAACTGACTGAGGGTTGACTTTCACTTCCATTGTTGCTGCTTGTCATTCAACCCTATCGAGGTTGCTGAGTCACAGCTGTTTCTGTCAACCTTTGGCTTAAACTTTATCTTCGTCCATGTTAAGAAAATATTAAGAAATGTTACTGAAAATGGTGCCTTTGAATAATAGAGCATGACCGAAGAGTACAGTGTACAAGCAAAACCAAACGTGACGTGAGGTATTAAAAGTCAAAAGTCACTGTCATCTCATGCCACTCCTACTGTAGGTCTCATTAAACTGCACGAATAGTTTGAGGTCTCAGCAGCTGCCCTCATGGCTGTAACTAAAGAGCTCAAAGCCAGCACATTAAGATTCCACATTTATTTTTTAACAGGGGTGATTAAGATGTACATATTATAGCACGTTTTAAATAATATTTCCATATGGATAATGCTAGTGCTTATTTTTGGTCAGAGTTGGCTCTGTTAGTACTGGATTTTCTCTGTTTTTACAAAGAATGTAGAAAATACATTACAGAACTAATATATAATTGAAAGCTTCAGGGCTTCATGCGGTGTTTAATAGTGTAGGTAGGCAGTCTTGCTTCAAACAAACAACAACAACAAAACACACTGCTATGAAACCTTTCAGGGAAAACAAGCAGAGATTTTGTACAGCACAAGCCATATATTACACACATGTATATTCACTGTCCTTGAGATTATATTTTCAGTCCACTACATTTACATGAAAACTACATGTATTAGTTACTTTGTAGATTCAAATATTAATATTAATTTCATTTTCATAATACAAAATACAAACGTCTAATAAATGTGGGTAATATTGGAGTGCATTTATGCTAGGGGAAAATTCAGAAGCTACCCAGCCATTAATTGTATGAAGGGAATTTCATTGTCTCCTCCTTTATCAACAGCAACTTTTACAGACTGAGCACATTCCAATAATGTCTATGATGAAAATGGGCCATTCTACATGATGAGTACTATTATTTTTTTATACTTTAAAAGATAAAATTGACTCTGCTCCTCCTAAGTGCTCTGAAATAATGAACTCAGTGGGTGGTTAGCCTTTCTTAAATTAACCATCTTTCATCTCCATACGTGATCCTGGCCTAGAAATGTCAGAGAAGCTGATTCCTGTTAGATCAGCCCAACTTGAGATAAACAGGCTAATTTAGTGCCTAGAAATGCCAGGAGATGGTCAAGCCACCAAATGCATAAGGAAACAAAAATTAAAACAGTTTTAGCAAGCTGGTTATAACAGGGCAAAACACGCAGACAAGAGAGACTAAATAATCAATGGTGTAAGTTTACCTAACTGCAGGATCATTTTTGGTCCCTCAGTGACAAGCGACAGAGGAAAGGAAACAGAAAAGCTCCTCATTTATTGTGTCGGACACTGAGCAGCACTACATAACTTTAATTAATCCACACTTATCCACCATGGATAACTGTGGATTAATTTGAAATATATCACCCAATCACGGGCCTTCGCCTATGCACAAAAACACACACATATACGTATGTACATACATGTTCACCCTGTCCCTTAGAAAGTAAAAAGAGACCTTAGGTATCAGATGTCCACATTTTGCTGATCACAAAGTTAAATGACAGCATGGTATGTGCATATCTCATTACAAGGCTGCAGTTTCATAAATCAAAAGTTAGTGCACCGCTGCATGACATTCATAGATTTCAGAGGTGGAAAGATGTGACAGCAACTGGTGCATTTCTGACCTTGACCTGAAGTGTAATGCATTGCGGCTGTACAGTACCTCTATTTATTTCAGCTTCATGCAGTTCCCATGGTACACAGCCCGGCCTCAGCATCTTCTCAGCTCTTAGCATGAAGGAAAAATCCATATCTTCTCCTTAGTGTTTACTCTTTCACTTTCTCCCATTTGGTGCCACATCAGCTTACTACCCTGAGGATTCCAGATGAGGGATGGGATGCAGATTACCATGGGGATCAGTCCACACCCACCCATCATATTCATCCCCCACCTACCAACATTATCAACTTATGATAAAGCTTACCTTACATCCTGAGATGGTCTTGCCCACCCCCTGCTGGTCTAACCAAACCCTTCACCACAGATCCCACTTCACTACAATCCAAATATGACAGATGGGACATGAGGTCAAAGACACTGATGCGCTGCAGGCTTACAGTCATTCTTAAGCTGGGACCTTCACCCTCCAGCTGCGTAATCAGACAGCCAAAGGAAACTGTATTAGAAAGCTAATACCTGATAGTGACACAGAGACATATGTAAGGCCCAAGACAATCTTGGGGTAATCCGTTGATATCAGCAGTATTAAAGGATTGCATCCACTCTGCTTGGAACATACAGTACTACAGCAGCATTGTCTCCACTTCTGCTAATACCAAGAGCAAGTCTAAACATGAAAAAGGGACACTCTTGTAGTCACAGTTTGCAGTTTAACAGCCACTTCAGGATCTCACACCCATTGGAGAAATAAACTGACGTCAATATGCTGCCTCCCTCGAGAGTGCTTAACCAGCTCTGTACAAGTGCAGAAATCAGACAAATGAACACAACGTGTTGCCGAGACACTGTGAAGCATACTGATTGTCTCTGTGTTTACAGAGCCCGCTTTCAGTGATACACATTCATGTTCTCATTTTTATATCTGTTATTATTCTCCAGGTATTTTCTCTGGACATCACATCAACTGGAATTTCCGCTGAATTCATTTATTTCTTTTGATTGAACATTTTAACTATTTGATTGCTTATTGTCATGACAATTTCCAGTGAGATTACTGTATATCACTGAGGATCCAACCAAACAGTCTTAGCAGTATTATGGCACACAGTCCTGCCAAGTATTTAGTTCTGTTTTTGTCTTCACCCTTTACAGAAATACATTTTTGTGAACACATATCCCCATTCAGTTTTTAGATGAACGCTAACACATTCCCAGCTTATCATGACAATGTCTCCAGCAAGTCTCCAACTTTACTCCCATCCTTGTCCTTAATATGTTTTATGGCTGCTCTCCCTACGCATGTTGGAGGCTTATCCTCTAAGCACAGCAACTGCAAGACATCAATTACAACATGCTTGGCATATAGCAGTTTACCAAATGTCCAACAGAAAGCAGTGGACACATGAAAACAAATAACGTCTTTCAAAACACTTCACCTACAGTCTCATTAAGCAGGAAACTTTATTGCTGTGCATAGATGGCCAGTATATATGAGGTATAATACTAGTGCCATTCGGTTTTCCACCACCCTTTCAAATTCATTCTGGTCTCAGGTCTTCACCTATGAACAACCAAAAACCTGAGCTCATTTGAAAAAACAAATATAATCACGATTCCACCTAAATATTCTTAGTACAGAACAAATTCTCTATTCTGTATCATTTTAAATTAAAGATGTCTTCTAAATAGATTAAAATATTAAAGATTAGGACAAAAATTATGATTCTGTAATGTTTTGACCTTCAGAATGTAAAAGAAATAGAAGTCTAAACTTATGTGACGATGCTAAATACAGTTACTTGAAGAAACATTGCTCTTCTTCCAGTTTCTACAAATTTATTCAAACCTAAAGGTTGCACTTGCCTCGTTCAAAAACTGTTGCCTGTGCTGTTCTGTGGGCCTTCAGGACTCAACAGCAGCTCTCTGCTATAAGATAAGTTTTGATACACACATTATTTAGAAAAAAAAAATATTGGAAATAGTTACATACTGTAGTTTTAACGAAATTCACAGGCTTTTGCTAAACCTATGGATTAATTTTTTATTCATAAAATATATATAGTTAATATAATTCAGTAGTACATGTATCAGTGATATTAAACGCCACCTTCTCTAAATATCTTAAATTCATATTAGATTACAACCATCTCTATATTACTGTCCATAGTACAGGCAAAGCTCATAGTCCGTATGATAAAAACAAGTCACATTAGTTACCAAATATATGGAACGTAGTGAAACCTGTTTTTTCAATGTATAGACATTGTATAACTAAGCAGATAGAGATCTAAACAATTAGGCTTTTTGTTTCAGGCCAACCACATAGTCAAGGCTTCTCTCAGCCACACAAGGAAAGACAGAACCCGTGTCTGGAAGAAAGAACCAATTAGTTCCTCTCCACAACCTGTCACCTGACAGTCTGCTCATCTACAGCCTGATGGAAGAGCCTCTCCAGCCTGCTCATTCAAACCAATTAAGGTCTGGAGGTATATTACCACACACTCATTACCTGTCTCTCACAATGTGTCAGAGTTTTAACCTTTCATATGTTTGTGCTCTGTATACAGTTATTCATTACTTCCTTTCTTTTAGTTCAAGAAGCAAATTAGAGGCAGAAGCTGAAGATACTCTCTCATCGGCAGACCAACAGAGAATAGCATCTGTGCCTGTGAATCAGTTTAGACATATGTTACATTTAGTCAGTACAAAGACATGAAAAATGAAAGAGGAGCGTGTTCATGAACTTAGGAGAATTAGAAATATGGACATACTCTACAGCACCAAATGAGAACAACACAGACACATCAAAATGTGCATAAATGCACAGACACTGATAAAAAGCTTGCTTCTCAACCTTTCCCCTTTCTGATGGCACACAGAACGACAAAACAAAACACTCAATGTTGGGATACAATGAGCTAAATTCATGTCACGGGCAGAGTGTGCGTATGGTATTGCTTGAGCTGTCCAAACAGTTTATCTGTATGAGATGGATGACTTATCTGGAACGATCCAAATTCCCACATTCCCTCTTGCAACACACTACAAACCATGTAACTGTAAACCTCTCAGAAATAAGCTGTAATTTCAGAGATCATTTTAACTCAGCACTGAGATGGTTGGAATTCCCCACAAGGCTGTACTGCTGCTGTTAAAAAAAAAAAGAAAAATAATTCCAGTACATCAGCTTAAAAGAAAAGGAGCATGCAGCTCAAAAACCGTTTTACTTTCACAAGAGGGCTTTGCATTCATTTTCGTTTCAGAAAGAGACTCATAATTGGCATTATATACTGTTGTAGGTGTATTAAAAGTGAAACCAGCCTTAATAATTACTGTACAGCACTCCCACACCAGGTGCTTTCCCATCTTTTCATTTATTCATAAAGGCAGCACAGCGTGAGCACATTTAAATCCCTCCTGGACTTGTGCTGACTTGAAGGGTTAAAATCTAACTAATAAGAAAAAACTGCATTGAACAACAGGATTAATGGTCACCTGTTTGCTTGCTTCAAAAATTGGATTTACATTGCAAACGTGAAAATACAGTAACTTACACATTTCCTTACTTTTAGAACTGTACTTAAGCATCACTATCATTGTCTTCATTCTCATATCTATCAGCAAAATGACAGTAAACAGTATTCACCCACAACTTTTACCTCATGTTTCAAAAATCCATCCTTATGTTAATGAACAAGTCAAGCCTGTCAAAATGAAATGTTCCATAAGCAGTGTGTATAGTATTGCAACATTAAATCACAGTATTCGTAGAGCCTGATGTTGTTCCTGTCACTGGTTGGCTACAGATTTTGTTCTACCTCATATTTTTCCTGGCAAAACAGCAGGAGAAAAAAGCTGCATGGTGGTATGAAATTGCATTTTCTATTTCAAAATAAATTTACAAAGCATTAAAATGTGCAGGGGTGTGAATACTTTCTGCATTTATAACCAAAGACTTGACAATATTTTGACAGTTGCATGAACTAACGAGCATGTGATGATGTGAACAGTGAAATAATTTTGGAATGTTTTGGCATAGACTGATTAACTGAGAAGTAATGAAACAAACTGTAGACAACTGCATAATCATTCAAGGACTCAAATGTGTTCGACAATTGCTCTTTAAGTATGAGAAAGGCTGCTCTGTTGTGTAGAACAAACTAAAGTAGTATTAAAACTGTAATAATATACTGTAGCTATCAAGTAATTGCACTGGAGTAAAATGTATATTTCACTTGACTGCAGTTATTTCATAGCCACAGCTATGAGTTTGATATAGAGTTCGATATTTTAAATACAAAACATAAATCATGTTATAGACAAAAAATCTAAAACAAAAACAGTTGAAATTTCCTGCAAACTCTGACAAGGTGTTATGAGTATGTGTTCACTATTACTTTACGTGCAGTAATGTTTCTCCAATAATTTTCAATGGTCCTACATGGATGATTGTGAGAGCAAAAAAAGAAAGAAAGAAAGAAAGAAAGAAAGAAAGAAAGAAAAAGAAATCTGACTCACGCTGTTCAGATACCCACTGATGTAATTTGCCTAACAGAGGTGTAACAGAAGTGGTCTGACCACCACCTTGGCTTTTCTCTTCTTCTAGAACAGCAGTCATGCCTAATACACCTGTAAATTACTCCCACAGCCTCCCCTTTCTGCCAGCCTCCTCCTCTGCACTAATAACACCGTAATAATGTCACTGTTAGTACAGTGCTAAGGCACTGTGTTTTATGGACTGACCTCAAAATCAATTCAGCAGCACACAGGATCTATTAATGGAGCTAGGTTTGAAACTTCTCCCCTCACACCTTTCCTCTCAACCTCTTTTTGATCACCTTTAATATTTATCCGTTTTACCTCTCCTCACCTTTTCTTTTATAGGTTTTTGCTTCAGGACATCACTGTGGACAGTAAATTACACACACCCAGCTCCTCTAATTCAGACCAGGCCTTTGACAAAGCAGCAGGTGTTCTGCAGCCCTGTGGCACACAGTAACCTCATAAAAGCAAACTAATAGAGCCTGTCTCAGCTGACACACAATAGCCATGAAAAAATGTATCATAGTGCCACTACCTAGACCCACAGGTAAACTCAGCTTAGTAAAACAAGCAAGTAAGGTATGCTTCTGTCCCAACACTCTGATGGTCCCACTATGTCATATTATAAAATAAAATGCTTTGCTCTCAGTTGTGTCTCTGGTGAACATCATTTAGAAATAAGGGGGTTTTGCAGTGGAAATGGAACAGAAACATACTTGGGGGTTTGGGAGGAAATTCCTGGATGGAGAGACTAGTCTCTTGCCATGGTTAATGAGGGGAGTCTGTGTGAAATCCCTGAATCTGAAACTCCCTCAGAAAAACCACACAACTTCAAGTAAAGGCGGCCATGTTGAAAGGCACTCATTGTTGGTCGGCCAGAACAGAAGATTCCATCACTTACATCCAGTCATTTCCGCTGTCAGCTCATCTATGGGAATGCTGGTCTCAGAGAGTGGCCCCATTAAAAAATACCAGATGACAGAGGAGGGGATAGTAGAAAGTAGTTAAAGGAATAATCCACCAGTTTTACATGTCAACATGAGTTTACTTGTCACAAAACGTACTAGTCAGCCAGTGAAAACAGTTATATCCTGTTTGGCTCTGCAGATGCTTTGTCAAGCCTGAGAAAATTGTCTTGGTAACATGTTGCTTGGATGATCTTGGCTTGGGTTTGAAGACAACTACTTTTAACAGACAACAGTATTACACTCTGGGGGAACAGAGTTTGTAAGGCATGGATGTAGGACCCAATTTATCCGCTACTGTAAAAGCTTTGGCAAAAGGCAAAGAGGATTAAAAAGCAGGAAAGCACAGGGGGCACTGTTGATTAGTTTTTCCACTCCACAAGGAGAAGTGTCACTAAGGATATCAGTGTTTGATGTTCTGTTTTGGGATAACAATGACCTGGATGACTAAAACTCTTCACAGACATTACTAAAGATAGATAAACAAATCTTAATATGACTAAAACAAGAACTTCTTGTAGACTGTGCTAGTTTTAGCTATGTGTAACTGATCATCTGACTACATCTTGGTCATTCTTAAGCATTGAGTAAAAACAGCAGTTTTGCATATTAGCTTGATGTGCACTTTCACAACCAAACATGAAGCAAAACAATAAATAACTTTTCAATCAAAAACAAAGATTTTAGAGGTTTAACCACAAGCCATCAGATGAGAAAGTGTCTTAAAGTTGAATGAATGATTGAACTGATTCAGGAAATTAATTCATGAATCACTGCAGCGTGAAACCATGCAGATGAATGTGTCTTATGGCTATGCATAAAAGCTAAAATAATGTTGATACAAACTCAGCTGTAGCCTGGTGGGAATACTAACACAGCTTTCTAAAGTAGCACCTAGTTAGCACCCTAGTTATAATGCGAACTAGATACTGTACAGCTTGAATGAAATTCTAAATAGAGTAGAAACTGATGATTGTTTAATTTCTATTTTTGTTTGAGTTTGCATAATTCTGGACCATATGGCCTATGGCAGTTTCACTGGCTGGCCTATGTATAAATATGCATTAAATTATTTCTGTTGTGTTTGTTTTAGGTGAGGATGCAGCTATATCATAATGTTAAAAATGAACAACAGGTGTAATTTATCTATACATGCATGAAAAACTAAGGTCTAAATTCTTTTTAGAAGAACAAAGCAATCCCCCTGTCTATGGATCTGACCGTCTGCTATGAGAAACTTTTGGGTGATAAACATGCCTATGTGAATTCTTTTCAAATAGAACACAAACATCCTTCTAACAATATGGGTGCTTTGGGAAGAAGCATGGCCCTGTCTCCTGAGATTCAAGATTCAAAGAACTTTATTAATCCCAGAGGTAAAATTGTTTTGCCGTATTACAGCTGCTCAGGAAAGAAAGAACCACAACCAGAAACCAACCACTCCAACACAAAAGGAAACAACACCAATACCTATAACAAGTTGAACAAGTTCTTATGTAACTCCAACTCTTAAGTGAACCAACTTTAAACCTGTGGAGTGCATGTGCTGCAGACCACAGTGTCAGACACACAGTTCTGCAGGTGGGTGTAGTGGGGCCAGCTCGTATGGTAATTCATAATTCAACAAATCATGGGCGTGTCAACCTGCATGTTCTTTATTTTCTCCCCATGCAGAGCAGGTAGTAATGAATGCACTGGAGAAATCAAAAAACATAACCCTAATGTGTCACCAGCTGAGTCTAGGTGAGTGTAGGTCCAGTTTAGGAGGTGGATGATGGCAGACTGGTAGGCTAACTGGAGGGCTCGACTGAATGTTTGACCAGAGGCTGCAGGAATTGCAGGATCAGTCTCTTGAAAACCTTTATGATGTGTGAGGTGAGAGCCACTGGTTTGTAGTCATTCAGGATACTGGAATGTGGCTTCTTATTCACAGGAATACAACTTTTTCCAATCCTCAGACACCCTCTCCATCTGCAGGAGTAGACCACATAGCTGGAGGAAACATGCTTTGAGCACCCTCAGGTTGAATCAATCTGGGCCTGCAGCTTTAGAGGGGTGAAGCCTCTTCAGCTCCCTCCTCACCTGGTCTGCTGAGATAGTTAATCCAGAGGAGGTGTCTGGGTTGTTAGAGGAAGGGATTGTGGGGGCTGTAGTGTAGATATGGGAGGAGAGGTGGGGGTGACGGTTGGATTTGAAGCTCATTGTGAAATCTATTGAAAAATTGCTAAATTCATTAGCCCAGTCCACAGTCACCTGGCTGCTGGTCTTGTAGCCAGTGATTGTCCTCGTGCCCCTCCACTCCCCCCTGGTGTTATTCTGTTAAAGGCTTTGCTCCAGTTTCCTCCTGTAAGATTCTGGTGGAGCACATCTGGTTTGAGGTAAAATGTAGCCACACAGTTATTACAAACAATAAACAAATTTACAGGAATGCATATACACCTCCATCTCAACAAAGGCCCTGTGTGTTTGTGTGTGTATATGCCTCAGCAGCCAGGCAACAGTAATTGGCCAGATGATAAATATTTGTGTAGATCCTCCTCAGCAAGAGAAAACAGGGAGCTTTCAGCACTAATGCCTTCAGTCTGCACAGCAAAAATAATTCAGCGATGGTGCCACTTACATGCATAACATCAGCTTTCCTGAGCCAGTGATGGTGCATCAGCAACAACATTCAATGTTATGTTGTGCTGTTTTGCAATATTTTACTAATGGGTTTTTCGTAAAAAGGGAACATGACAAGTTATCAGGCATGTTTTTGTACTAAAAAGAGACAAAATAAACTCAATTATAATGAAAAAAAGTGATTTTTATGGCATCACTGGTTTTGCTACATGATAGCTTCACAATAAGCAGCTTTACTACAGACAACCACAAAGTTTAGTCAGATACTTTCCGACTTTAGTTGCATGGTATTTGTAGTAATCTAATTTGTAAAAACCATGTTCTCCTTAATGATAAATTCAAATTCTGAATTGATTCATTTTAGGATAATTGGAAACAACCTGAACGTGTGTCAGGTGTATTGTTTTATGAGCCATCTGTTGCTGTTGGAGAAGCAGCATAGATACATGCAAAATCAAGCACTATTACAAACAGTATATTATATATTAATAACAACAAATTATTATTCATTGTATTTATTATTATTGTTGCTCGTCAACAGTGGAAGACAAACAGCAAAAGAAAGCAGGAAATTCATTTGACATTTGTCAATGCTGCATTTAACAATAAAATTCAGCTAATTGCTCATTATTTTCTCAATTTACCAACTACTGGTTTAGTCTATAAAAAGTCAGAAAACTGTGAAAAACATCAACATTTCTCTTTTTTCTTCAGATTTGGTGGTATTGATATTTATGCTGTAAAATGCCATAGTAGTAGTAAGTATCCATTTTTTTCCGAAATATAATTTCACCTTCACAGAGTTAAATCATATATGCTTTTATATGTCATTTGTAGATTGTGAGCACAGTATTGTCTTTATGTTCATGATCTGGTCAGCACATGAATCTTGTAAGGTGCCTGCATGATCCAGTTGATTCATTGAAGCAGCAAAGCGTTCTGCTTATCCTCTGCCCTGCTGGAATGTCATGCATTGCGTCCTACAGATACAGTGGGGGGGTGTGCTCTGCACTTCCTCAAAACTCATTTTCCTCTGTGTCTAGTCCATTCTCTTCTGGGAATTAATTTAAATTGCAGGCAAGGCAACAATATGTACCAGCAGCAATAAAAAGTCTCTGCTGCTAAAGCAATGAGGCATTTTAATAGGATGAGCTGAGACTGTTGTGAGGGCAACCAGACTTCCTCTCACTTGCTGTCTGTCTCTGTCCCCCTTTCTTAGAGTTGCAATTTTTTCAAGTTTGGACTCAACTGGAATTTGGATGATTTAGGGTGAAAATAAACAGTTAGATATGTAGAGTGAATTCATGGGTGAAACAGAGGAGTTTAATTCTTAAAGACGAAGCATTATCCGTAACTCCCGCTACAAAGTGGACATCACAATACGGGCAGTGGCTTTAAAACACCCCACATGGGAGAGTTATACAGACATACAGACATGCAGTGAATCTGTTTAACTCATGAGTCCAGTGTGTGACTCCACCACATGAGGTTCTGCTGTGTCAGGCTTCATTTATGACCTGTACCATCATCAGACTTTAACATAGTTCCAACCCAGCTCACTGTGTCCTCTACTACCTCACCCACATTGAGGGAAATTGTATTAAGCAAGCTGCTTATGGCACGTTTCAGCATGCTGGCCTCAGAGAGTGATCCTCTCCAGATGCACATTCATCAAATCCAGAAAACCAGGAAGCACTATTTCATCCAATCCATAACATGAATTCTTTGCTCTGACGTGTGGTGAAAATACATAATACCCACTGTAGATATACTGCAGTTCTTCTGCAGTTCATTTCTTTTTCTGATGAAAAAACTACAAAGTGGTTTGCTGCATGCAAGGTTACGATGAGGGGCCCGTGCGAAGGAAATGGGGGAGAAAAGTACCATAAGAGGGAGCAATAACAGTGAAGAATATCCTCATTAGCCAATTCCTCTTCCTACTCCCAAGCCAATAAAAGCCAGTATCATAATGTGCTCTTAAGCCAAGCCATGACCTACACACAGAAATTCCATATTAAACGTCAATTTCGTTAAAAATCATTGGGGAAACAATGAATGTCCTGAGCCAGTGGGAAGAAAATAGTTAAAAGAGCACTTTGGCTTTCATGAATGTAATTAGTTTATGGAGACATATCTCACTGTCTCACTGATAGGAATTATCATCTGAGAGGCAGAGTGTCACACAGGAAAATAATACAATGCTTAGTGTCATGGTTAAGCTGCTCCTCAGTTCTCCTTGAATTGGCTTTCACTGACTTACCCTGTGAAGTTTCATTAAGATAAAAGTGCAAAATTTAAGTGCAGAGGAATGTCTGTTGGAGTGTCGTGGAGTTGGCATCTTGGTTGCAGTTCTCCTTTCCGGTGCCATTCTTATATTATTGCAGTCTTAGTCTCTCCAAAGTGGCAGTTTACATCAGGGGCTGCTCGGTGATGCCACTGCTGCCATCTGCCACCCAAACCAGCCAGCTGGTGTCCAAGGCAGCACTTCTGTCACCTCTGCCAATAAACCAATCACACACTTGGATCCGCTGTCATCTGTCACCTCTGACCCTTTACAAATTAATTTACAGGGCATTTGAAACAAAGCAGGCCAGGTTCCTCTGCCTCTGTATGGACATAATAGACAAATAGATGTGCAACACAGCTGTCGCCAGCAACATTCAGGGTTGGAAGCTCTGTTGCAAATGAAGCAAGACTCTCTGAGTCTGCAACATTTTTGCTCCCACTGACAGCCTGCGCAGCTCTTCATTATCACTTCATTATAGGGTTGCTTTATTTTACATTTATTTTGCAAGAATAATGTTTCTCAATGTAAAATTGTAAAGAATATATTATCATCTACAGTAAATAATATCATCAAAGGATTCAGAGAATCTGGAGAAACCTCTGTGCACAAGGGACAAGGCCAAAATGCCTGTGATCTTTGGGCGTTCAGACTGCACTTCATTAAAACAGGCATGGTTCTGTGATGGACATCACTTTACAGGCTCAGGAATACTTCCAAGTATCACTGTCTGTGTATACAGTTCACTGTGCCATCCAAAAATGCAAAGTAAAGCAGCAAAGAAGAAGAATCAATATATGCACACAATCCATTAACACTGCCATCTTCTCTGAGTCAAAGCTCATTTAAAATGTTCTGTGGCAAAGTGGAAAACTGTTCAGTGATCAGGCGAATCAAAATTTGACATTTATCAAATGGTTTATGAGATTTGTAAATCCCTGCATTCTGTTTTATGCTGTTTTACACAGCATACCAACATTTTCAGAATTGAAGTTGTAAATTACAACTGCAACAAAGATGGGTCATTTTACTTATAATTGAGTGGCAATTAGCCACATTTGTTTATAAGTTATACAGTGTGTGTCTTTTATATCCCTTTGACTTTTTCTTTCTGTTGTGGCAGTGTGGAGAAAAAAGAAAAGCGTTAAACATGTCTCTATATGCACTCTTTGAATGTTATAGCTGAGTGCAGCTGGGCATGAACCAAAAGTGGCACTCACAAAAGATGTGGGTTATGTCTGGTGTACACCCATGGTACCACAAGAGTATTGTGCATGTAGGCCCCACAGGAGTGTGCATTTCACAAGCTGTGTAAGGAGGAGATGGGGCCAGCCCGGAATCAGTACAAGAGATGGTGTTTGAGCCATAGAAGGCAGTAATTTTACTCCGGTGATGACTCGGTTTATTGTATCTTCTTGTCAATGAATAAACCGATCTTGCACAATGATTTGTGCTGATGTTTTTGAAGAAATTTTATTACATTTGGGAGAAGATACTTTCAACTGACCTAGCCTGTTTTTCGACACCACAGCAGTTTGTTTTCATAATGTTTTGCATTAATTTTTAATTGTAATTATACATTCAGCATAAAAATCACATTACTTGTGTTCTTCTCTGCTCAATTTCAGCTCTGTTCTAAAAAAGTAATGCAGTCAAATGTCAAAAAACTATGGGATCACTATTTCTGTCTTGAGAACATCATTGCTGTCTGCATCTTTGCCAAACCTAAGAGCAATTCCACCCACCAGCACTGGCATTTTCATCTGGTATTGGAGCCCCAGGAGTCCCCGCTACGCCATGATTAGTTGTGTTACTGGAGGAAGTCTAGTGAGGAAGAGGAAGAGAGTGAGAGAAACATTAAGGGAGTAAGGGGGGGGCTTCTCCTCTCTGGCTATTGTTTGACCACAGATCCTCTCACGCTGCATTGACCACAGACAGGGCGTGGCTGATCGAGGCCAGGCAGGGAATATTGGGGTGGGGGGTGAGGTACAGAGAAAAGGTTATAGCACACTGCATACTTTCTCTGCATGTGGACAGTGAACAGGAAGGCGGGTGGTCCCAAGAGAGCATTACAGGAGAGAAAGAGAAAGAGCTGGAGTGGGTGGGATTTTGTCCCTGTAGTTTGGCGCTCTGTTCTCAGCCCTGCTCATGTACACGATGAAGTAATGAGAGACCCGGGGCCTCTGACAAACTCAGGCCAGATGGTGAGAGGATTCTTCCCCAAAATTACTCTGCAGCAGAACACATTAGAGCCAGTGCAGCTTCTCTTCTGTGCAGAAAACATAATTACTTTTAAGAGAATACTTAATCAACACTATTTTACAGCACACTCTGCAGTTGGGAGTGTGTCTTCAGCTGTGTTATTTTCCTCTATCCATAAAATGATCTTAGTATATATTGATGTGTTTCAACAGCAGCTTTAATTGAGTTACAAAGTTTAATGAAATGCTGGGTTTTTTTCCCCCATTTAAAAGTTTATTTTTAATGATATCTTCAAATATGCTCAACATTCTGGAGATGCATAAAAAAGGGGAAATATATCATTATATCATTTATGTATCATTTGTAAACAACTTTACTTAATAAGCAAAGTTCCAAACAAAATTAACGACCAAGAAGCAATCTCCAAGACACTTACAGTTCTGATATTTTTGAATGAATTCAGGATTACAGCAAGACTTGACACCATAGAAACACTATAGAGCTTCTGAAATAATTTGACAATGACAATTCTTCTGAGATAAAGCAAATTAAACACTTTATCAATGCAATTAGGAACCAAACACAAGTATAGCTGCCATCGAAAACTGACTAATCTAAATATGAACTGATTTAAGTTACTGAATGTATCATCACAAAGTGTAAATCTTTAGCTTCCACTCACTGTTGGCTGCACACGCAACACAGTTTTAAGCTCTGTTAAGCTCTGAGTTTGATCCCTAGCATTCTCTTTGGGAATGGTATTTGACCTCTTAATAGATTTTATTTCCTTGGATTTCTATCAGTAAACTAGATGTTGTCAAACACATTTGTTCATCTTTTGCACTGATGATTGAACCGGGTGAGGTCAATCTCCGTTCAAGCCTTGAAAGTGCTCCAGTGGCAAGTCACCAATCACAGATCTCTATACAGAAAATGACTTCTATTTCCATAACCCTTGACATGTGAAATAACTCCTCCCATGTTGTATTGCTATGGTTCTAACCTTGAACCCCCTATTTTCCCTTCAGTAACTGTGATCCGCCTGGACAAACAAAAAAGTGGGAATATTTATATACATCATTGCTTTTTCTCTTTATGTCAAGTACATTGTTTCCCTTGTTTAAAGCTGCCAGGCTACGCCCATACTCCCCATGCCTCATGAGTAACTAACATCTGCCCTATGGTTGTGTTTTACAAAGGTTTATGGATTAGTACTGGCATATTCCCAGTAGTTGGTGATGAGCACTTTCTCACTAGCTGACTGCAGGGTGCTGATCTACCAGCAGTATAAATAATTTAATATCCCATAAGATTAGTTTGCATTGATTTCTGAGAACAAAATATTGTCATACAGATTCTGTTTCTTGAGACAAATTGAGCGCAAGATAAATGCTGTTTGTTTTCATCCTCAAAAGTAAAATTGACATCAGGTATGGCAGCAATGCAGTCAATGCAGCGGTGAAACATCAACATCATTTAGGAATGCTAAACAAGGCCTAGACATCCACGCTATGGATTAAGAGGAAGGGCCAATAATAAAGGAGTGTCATCACCTCAACAATGAATATATTACCATCAATCGCTTGAACAAAAGGAGGCAAGTCGTTTGTAATAGTCAACCACTGACTTTGAAAAACAAAGATAAGGAACACAAAACTCGTGTAAACAGAGATATGCTGGGTAGAAATTCATACAATAAACAAAAGCTAAAAGAGTGAAGGGAATAATGCAGCTTTTACAGGATGAAAGTTCTGGGTGTCTTGCTTCTCATGATTAGTTCAGCAACAAGGACAAACACCAAGGCCAATAGCAAGTGTTGTGTTTGTAGCCTTAATCAACATCTGTCAGAGATATTACTGATGTACCACAGGGAGGTGAAAGACAGCAACAATTCTGAATTTTTGGCACAGTATAATATACTTACAACAAGTCAGGTTATGCATATTAAAAAATCTTGTCTGCGTGCCTGCTTTCATCCTGCACAGGGCAGAGCCAACAAATAGACTAACAAACAGGCTGGCCTGGAGAGGGATACACACCTAAAGAACATTTAATCTCACTAAGCCACTGGACGCTGACGCCGGCTCATCACACACACAAAACTGCCTAACCCCTGAGATCTCTAAGACGAATCATCTTAAACTTAAAATCTTAAAAAATATCCTTAAGCTAAGCGCTTTTCGGGTTCATCCCTCTTTACTCAGGCACGGTGAAGGCAGCTTGGCTGTGTTAGTTTGTCAGTTTGAAGGTGGCTGTGGATGTGTTTGGTTTGATCCGTCCCTGACTGCAGGCCTGGCCTCGGGGACAGGAAGTATGATATCACTGCCCTGACATCTAGGAATGTGGGAATGTCAGCCTGCTTGTTAACACTGCAAGAGCAAAACAGAGAGTGAGAGCAAGCAGGATGTTCACAACAGATACAGTAACTCACTTTCGTCTCTGAAGAATGAGGCCCACATTCAAACTGAATTGTGACCTGTGTGGGAAAAAAAAGCACCGCCACTCTGTTGATACATTCTTGTCTGGTAAATAGTTTGATCTGGCTCAACTCTTGCTGCAGCTCAAAGCAAAATGACATATCGGCCAATCAAATACATGTAAATGCACATTCCGGATAGACTGGGGTAATGTAAAACAAATGCTCACACTGAAACACTAGACTGCTGCTGTGATTAGTGTTTCTGATGTGAGGTGTAAATCCCTCCTCACGATATTATAAACCACTGCTTTCAAACACACTATTCATTGTTATTCACACTAGACTTCCTTGATCATATTACATTGTCGTAGAGTGGTGCCTGAAACATCACACTCCCCAGCAGCTATACCATACCTGTTCAAAAGCTGCAGTTACTCTAATCTAATCTAATCTAATCTGCACTACGTAAAGAAAATGTATGTTATTTTATTGTTAACTTGAGCACAGGAGAAAAATCGAGAGGAGCAACAACTCTACTTTATATCTAAAATTAAGCCTGTGTACTTGTGATTGGCTCGAAATGTTCTTCTGACCTTCCATCACAGATTAAATGTCCACATAGTTTAAGCCTGAAAAAGGAATAGTACAGCAATTATTTTACTTTCACTTCCATCACTGTAGCCTGATGAATGACCATGTCGTCACACTCTAAAGACTGGAGTGTTTCAAATTTTGTAGTCTCCAAGTGCAAACCCCCCTGACAAAATCGATATCATCATGTGTGAAATTAATAGAAGGCTCCTTTAATTGCATCTTGTGAATTGTGTTTTCATTACCGAGGACAATATGAGACACTATAAGGATATTCACAACATCCAACAACACATCAGCAGTCACAAGCCATACTTCACACAGATCAGCCTTCAGCCTTGAGTGCCAGCAGTAGATAAGAGGAATCACCTGCTGCTGAACTCCGTATACCAAACACAGGGAGCCGTTTAATGGACACTGACAGCAAGCTGCTTAGTGGGGTATGATCTCCACAACCCACAGGCTTATAAAAGTATCCAAGTCAAATACAGAGCACAGACACCCTGAGGCAAAATAAGTGCAACACAAGGTCTTTTCTTCTGTGGCCTTTTCACCACCAGCAACCCAAACGTCCTGTACAGTACAATGAGAAGTTTAATCTGTTCTATCGCTCTGTATTGAGGTGAGCACTTTAAGTTTGTCGTGTCTAATTAGTTGGTTGACAACGTGATTTGATTACATATATCGATTTACTTCACACATCAGGACAACAGGCAAACAAGATTTCCTCTTTTCACTGTTGTTCCTTTCAAACTAAATAAAATCATTATTAATGAGTACAAGATGCCGGTGATATAAAATCTAACCGGAATACGTCACCAGAGGAAAGTTTAATTGGATACAGACTGTCATCTTACAGAAGCTGAATCAAATATGAAATAAGAATAAATATAAAAACTGAAAGTGAGCGTCACTGGACATGTAACAATTAAGTGTAATAAACAGTAAGGGATATGTTGCATGATGTCTAAATATTTTGAGTCAGCAAAACCACAATGAACAGTCCCTTAAAAAGTTCATTACATCTTCTAAGTTACAGTGCCATGGTGTTGCCAGCTCCCATCAGAGATGTTGGTATACAGTTTCTGGGCCAAAAGCGCAGTTTAAGACTCCTTGCCAGACCCAGGGAGAGAGTAGAGAATAAGCCAGAGCCGGAGGGAGTGCAGCCCCAGAGGAGCCCAGCTACTGCCTGGGAAACCAAACCCGGACCAGTTCTGGCCCACGCCCTCTAACCCCAACCCCTCTTGTGTTATAAAAACACTAAGTCTGTCTCTTGTTCTCTTTCCTTCAAGTCTGCTCTTTTCCGCTGCTATTTGGTTTAGAGTTTGGGAAAATCAATTCAGCAGGGGAACAGTGGAATTATATTAGTCACCCAGCTGCACATTCCCTGAATATTTCCCACTGTTGATCTCAAAACAGTCACACATGTTCATGTTCTCACTCTCACACACAGAGAGGGAATAGATTGAGAGAGGTGTGAGTGCACACACAAACATGCTCATGCACATGCTGTGACACTCACCCCGGTAGTGGAGGCTGTCATCATGGTGGTTGTGCTGGTGGTGGTTCTCCAAGGCAGGGGGGCTGCTGGCACCCAGCTCTGCCAGTCTGCGGCTGGTGGCAGAAAGCTCGGAGCGGAGGTTGGTCACTTCCTGACTGGCAGACTGGATGGCCCCATCTATCCTCTGTGCCAGCTGTTTGTTGTCTTCCATCATTTTAAGGATTTTCCCCTGAGAACCAAATCCACACAGAGCAGCATGGTGTCAAGAGGAGCAGCTGAGGGGATGAAGTTAAGACTGTTTCCTCCTCCTTTTAACCCCGTTTCTTCTTCTTCTCCTCCTCCTCCACCTGTGTTTCTTCTCTCACAGTTTAGTTGGCACATAAAAAAAAAAACACGCCAGCCCCTCTTCTGTTCTCCGTTAAACAGCACAGAGATGATGTGTACCTGTTACTGCATAGAGAATAACGAACGTGTGTCCAAGCATTTTCACAGTCAGAGGAAGCATGTGCGTGAGTGTACGACAAAGGAGAAAAGCATAGAGCACAGGAGAAAGAGAGGAGGAGAGAATGCAAAGAAACAAGAGAGAGAAATGGTACAGAGGAGGAAAAAGAGATTCAGCCCAGCAGGCGTAGGGGAAAGTAAGTGCTCCCGCTGAGGAGAATGTGCTGTGAGCAGCTGCTCTCAGAGAGGACCCAGCACACACTGAGATGACATGCAGCCTTTTAAATGGACTGTACCATGTGCTGGACAACCAGGGGAGAAGGGGGGACGTAGTTGGACTGAACTGCTCTCCAGCAACTCTCCAACTACAGTGTGTTGTGTATCCCACACACTATGGAGTCTGTAATGAGTTAGCAATAGGGTCTGTAAAATAGAACAAGTACAGATCTTTCTCTCTGCTTCTTCCTGTCCCCATGTCCCTGCACTCAAAGCTTGGCAGCAGTACTGAACCCTTTCACAAGTACTTGTAAAACCCTCTATATCTTTTCACTCTCTCTCGCAAGTTCCCTTCCTCCCGCTTACTCACACACCCTCTGTCTTTTGTCTCTCCCACCCCCTCTTTTTTCATTCCATTATATATTCATTTCTTTGTCCTGGGAAGTTCACCCCCTCATCGATTGAAGGGGAAGGGGACTGGCTCGAGGCGCCTAATGGGAAAACATTTCATTTCTGGGAGCAAACTTAGCAGAGGACCGAGAAAGACAATTGAGTTTTGGTGAAAACATAGTGGAGCTTTACTTCTTTGACAAAAACAGTTGGAAGGATTATATTTCAGTTTATCTGCCTGCAAACAAACACCACTGCCATGAATTCTTATCTTCAGAGTTGTGCATTTTCATCACACACATGTAACGTTAGAGGCGGCAATGCTCTGTTCATCTTAAAAAAAATCCCAAATATTGCTGAGCCATCACGACTTTGAATCTGCATTTGACATTTAATTCCCCAAATAAGAAAACACATCCTGTCTCTGGGAAGAAACAGATGACAGACAGATGAGTGATACATCACTCTGATTTTATTATCTGAGGCGCGGGTGATAACAGCTCAGTGTTCATTGGTATTCAGACAATGACAGAAAGATGACAATCAAAGATAAAAAAAATGCAAGTGTGTGAGATTGACAACAGAATGAGACAAACAACTGTCTGTTAACAGAAATATTACATTATGTGGATGTTTTAAGCCATTAATAAGTAAAAACTGTGATTGGAATTTGTTACTACTTCCACATTTTAAATATGATTGTAAATCGTCATAAAAGTACTGTAACCACATTCACAAGGATAAAATGGTGATAGCAGGTACTGTATTATAAACTATTATCACCAGTATGAACTTTTTTTAGCATGTTAATAATTGGTAAGTAGTACTCTACATAAAGTTTGTGTTGCTCAGCTGTTGATGACTTGATTTATTGTTTGGAGAATGTGAATGTCTGTAACAACCTGCAAGGAATTTCATCCAAATTTTGTCAAGACAGTTCACTAAAAGTCAAAAATGTCAACCATGTGTAGTTGCTAAAAGTATTGATACTGGATCCCCAGTGTTAGTAGGCTTCATACCATGAATATGTAGACACAACTTCAAGTTAATTTGTCCAATGACTGAAGAGATTTTACATAGAAATATTTTAGCACCATGCACGTACATGTACAGTATCAAAACAGAGCCTTGCTTTTTTTGATGTCAGTTTGTTATCTTCATTTCATCTCAACATCTCTGCTGCCAACTCACAACCAATGATCCACAATCAGGACAGTTATTACACATGCTAGAGATGATCAACACCAGCACTGGTGGTGATGTTTGATCACATGCTAGCAGATCATTATCAGAGTCTAGACAGTCACATCACTGTCCCCGATTACCGCACTGGCCCTGATTTGTAGCTGATTAGCAAAGTGCAACGTACCCTGGCCTGTGACCCAGGGCAGGGTCGTCACCACTGGTCTTACACTGAAGAGGCTCATTATTCCAACTCAACTGGTTTTCTTAAACAATATGGCTGCTAAGGCTTCCTTCACATGAAACTGCAACCACAGACTGCTTTGAGCTACAGTATGTAAAGCAGGGCGATCATACGCTCAACAATGGAATGCGAGGAAATAAACGATTTCAGGGTCAGGGGTCAGGATGTGCCCCAGATACACATCAATAACCAGACAAATGCTTTGAAAACTGTGGTGTGTCCAAAACACACAGAGTCTTCCTCTGTCTTCACAACTGGAGTGAGAGCAGGAACTTTGCTAACTTAAATAAACAGCTCTTCCAGCAGTGCTTCTTTGGATTCTGCTCACTTTTCCAAACTTGGCCAAATGTTTGTTTTGTTAGTTTGCTCACTTGTTTGATGCTCTTAATGGGAAGTTTAATTAAGTGTGCTGAGGGTGTGCAGTTAAAAAGAGGTATTGATAAACAGTCACCATGACTGTCTGCCTGGGTTAATTGAATATCGACTAATCCTCTGCACACTGAAATGCTTTCCATTTTTCCCTACAGCAAAGTGATATGATGCCCTACTCAACTATTTATACAGGTCCAATCAGGACCCTGGGGAAAATATCCACTCCTCTCTATTAGGCTTACTAATGTCCATCACTTACCATCACTTACTATGACGAAAAGAAAGATAAAGTGCTTGTCAGGGTGTGTGAATATGGTATAGTTTATGTCTAATAAGGCAGAGCTGGGGGAAGTGTTAATCTGAAAAGGATTTTTTGAAAAGGTGTGCTAGAAGGTAGTGTAAAGAAAAGTCTGTGTTTATTACTGTGTGTCTGGATATAGGCATATTTGAGCCATGAAGAAATTAGCAGCTAGAATATTTTATATCTGAGTGACAACGTGAGATAGTAACTTTCACACTTTAGCAATGTGTTAGTCAAGGAACAACATCTTTATTGCACTAACCCACCCATAGTGTCATAACTTTACTTTGAGAGATAAAATTTGCCAGAAGGGAACTGGGAAGTGCCCAGAAATGCATCTGCAAACATCATGTCCAGCTCATCAACTCACAAAATAAAAAAACAAAAAACTCTTTAATGTCCACTAGGGTTACAATATATAATATATATCTTATATAATTTGTATAGTGATTTTAATCCCTTAGACCTGTGTTAATGAATGTTGACCGTATTTGTGCCCAGTCAATACACAAAAAGCCTGTCATCGTCTATCAATACATCATCCGGCTGTAGACACTAGATGCTCAGCTATTCGATGACCTAATGCTGATGAGAGCTGGAAAACTAAAATACTGAGCTGAATACTGCTTAGCTGAGATGTAGGGAACTGCAGAGTTGGGTTATAATTCACCAGGGATTATGTTGCACACTGTTGTTGTCCTTTTTAAAAATAATATTAATTATAGCAGATTTTAATATCTGGTTTGCAGCTTTTTAATCAACTGGATTCTTTAAATCAGACATTTCTTTTTGCTTGTTACAAAAAATTGATAGTTGAAGCACAAAATTAGATAAGCCATATTAGTTTTATCCATATTGCACTGTCTGGAACCCGTCGTCACAATAGCCTCAGACACAGCTGCCCTTTTTGTGTCACAAGTATTCAAACAATAAACAAATATTGTTTGTGCTTGATCATGCACAATATTTATAAATTTTTATTTGAATGAATGTGTATCAATGTGTAATAAACACAGATATGATATCTGGAATATTTGGGGCTTATTCCATGGTCAATCAATAGCAGGCTCTGCTTAGCAGGCATGAAAATTACAAAAAAAAACAACCCTAAAAATAAGGCCCGACTTGGGCTTTATTACAGCAGGCTACTATTATCATGGCTGTTTGAATATTCCAGACATTTTGTCTCAGTCCCCACACACTGTAGAGCTGCT
>OMLM01006644.1:104733-118132 GCA_900302695.1 Helostoma temminkii | reverse complement strand
TTGCATTTAGCTAGTGGTAGTTATTAAGAAGTACCATATATGGTAGTAATACCTAACAGAATCAGTTCCCAGTGGTTACAGGATCCAGGCGGTGATGGGAGGCGATTAAATCTTTTTACTTTTTATATCCTTGGTCATTTCCTGTTTTTACTATTCTTCCTTCTTCACTACTGATTAGTTCATCTTCTCCACCTGGCAGCCTTCTTCATCTCTTCATCACTCAAAAACTATTAGTTTTCACCACTCCCTTTATATACCTGCTTTTCCTCACACTCTAGTTTGTTAGTTCATCTGTGTATGCACCTCAGATTTTTCGCCAATGAATTCACCTCATGGTTTGTCTCCAGTTGTTTTGGTGTACTGCTAGTTTCCCGGTCACGTTGAGTTTGTTTTGGGTTTAGTGTTTCATTTTGTACTAGTGTTGGTTTTTTATGGTAAATGTTGGTTTTGGTTTTTCTTGGTTCGTCCCTCTCCACGCCTGTTCTGAGCCTCTCGGCTCCTGCTCTGAAGCCTTCATTCGCTGGTTCCAGTTCTGCACGCCTTCGGCTCGGTACTCATCGGCTCCTAGTTCCGGTTCTGCACCTCCCCGGCTCTGCATCAGCCTACACCCGGTTCCGGCCCTCATCAGCCTGCCTCGGGTTCCGGCCAATCCCTCATCTGTTCCATTCCTGGTTTCGGCCCGTCCCTCGTCTGCTTTGTTCCTGGTACCACTTATTATTATTATTATTAGTAGTAGTAGTAGTATTATTATTATAATTATTATTCTCTTCCTCTGTTTCCCAGTCCACGACAATCTGCTGCATCATCTCTACTACCTTCATTAAAAAATAAAACTCTCACTCACCTGGTCTGACTGCTTGCTGGGTCCTTAGCCAACCCGTGACAGGTTCTTGTGTTTCCTTACCTGCACATCTGCCTTAAGTGGTTTTGCAGAGTCTTTGTGTCCTTTCCAAAATTTCTGACAAAAACAAAGCCACCACAATGTCCCACAATACGTAGATTCAGTATGGGCAATCTGACAAAGCTGTGACTCAGAAAATGGAAGTTTCCCACTTATGTGGGAAATGTTAATACACATCTTGGCTATTGCTGGATTCGAGATTTCTGAGAGGCACAAGGATATGTTTAGAAAATAAAAGTCTAATCTAGTGCAACATTCAGACTGAGGAAAAAATACCATAAAAAAATAAGGGAATTTTAAAATTGATGGTAGCAACACACCTCAAAAGGTGGGACAAAGGCAACAAAAGGCTGGTTGTATTTATCTGAGCCTGAAGCTCATAACTCCCTCAGAGTAGTCATGGGTAAGTTATTGGCCTCTCACTAGTCTTTATCTTGTCACCGACTTTTATTGACCATAATCGATTTATGATGTCAATAAAAGGATGAAGCATTCAAGGGAGTGAGCACTTTTTATAGGCACTGTATGTTTAATGATGGCAATACAAACATGTATTAGGTGGAATCTCCTCATTGTAATCACTGTCTCTTTTTCCAGGGCTCAACCCTGAAAATGTGCCAATGAAGTTTTTACCCAGGCTCTTGGATTGGAATTGACAAGCAAAGGTTAATATCTGCATTTTGTGATGTGATTACTTATGTTAATGGGTTGTGCAAAGGCATCCAATTCCTGTACAGCAGGAAGAGGAATAGAGTATAATGGGGCAGATTATGGATCCATTTCACTCTTCATGACACAAATATAAAAAATATTTGATATTTACAACTTGAAATCCTGTTGTGTGAAAGGAATAGTGGTAAAATGTTGAGCAAAAACATGCAACAGGCAAACTGTACAGAAAACGCCTTCAGCTTGCACTGAAAAATCCTTAATCCATGACTTCAGCCACACTTCTCCTCTTTTGTTTCTCACTGCAAAACATAGCACACTTCTAGCTGACAATGAAAGTTCATTACCTTTGATTCTCAGTTAAAACTGTTTTGTGAGATATTAAGTCCCTGCACTCCCCATTCTGAAATTGTTTAGTACAGTATAAATGCCAGGTGTGTGGCCCTGGATGTTTGGGCAGTTCCTATGGCTAACGTATAAAAAGGGGTTAAAGCTGTCATTATTTTTTTGGTTTTAAATAAACATCTAGCAAAAAAAAACTAAAATAGATATTAAACAGTAAAGGGAAAGGGAGGCGAATAATTATAATAATCTTGCCACTGTACATTGGCTCTTAACAGTCAAAAATGAAATGTAAATGTTGAATGTTTGTCTAAAGACATGAGTTCCTTCATCCCATAACTTGTAGCCAGGTAAGAAACAGTGCAATTTTATGTACACCAGCAAATGTATGTATATAGCACTTAAAACAAACTGGAAGTGAGTGAAGAGAGGCCAGGACGGGTTTATGTGGTGAGATAAACATCAGTTCATTCCATTCCTCATTTGTTGACTTATCTCAGAAACTACACCTTCTAATTCATAGTAAAGTTCACTGTTTCATATAACACATTTGCTTGTCTCTAAATCTAAAACATTTTATAATGCTCAGTCAACCATACATTGCTATGAAAAATTATTTGTTACTTTTTTTTTTCTTTTGCATATTTGTCACACTTTAAGGATTCAGATCTTAAAACAAAATGTAATATTACACAGAGATAACCTAGGTAATTACAAAATGCAGTTTTTAAGTGATGGCTTCATTTAATAAAGGGTCATGTAGTTGGTCATGTGCCAACTAAAGCTAATAAATGGTTGTGCCACCCTTGGCGGCAGCAACTGCAATTAAGTGTGATAATTGTCAATGAGTCATTAAATTGCTGGAGGAGAATTTTGGGCCACTCTTCCTTGCAGAATTGTTTTAATTTTAGCCACACTGGAGGGTTTTTGAGCATGAAGGGCCCATTTAGGTCATGCCACAGCATCTCAATCAGATTTAAGTTCAGACCTAGATCTTTCTGGTAGAGCACAGAATTCATGGTTGTATCAATTAAGGCATGCCATCCAGGCCCCTTGCGTAAGTGATGAGGTGCAAGCCACTGACTTGCAAGGGAAAATCACTGCTTGTCTGAGAGCACCAGAGGGTCTCGATGTGGGTCTGTGTGAGACATAGCAGAGCATAACCTCAAGGTCCTGGGTCACAGAAGAAGCAGCAGGCAGAATCGAGATTGTAGAATTGGGACGGTAGGGTCGAGATGCTCTCATCAATGTATCTGACAACAATGTGCTTTGCTTGGGTGGTGGCAATGGTGGAGAATTTTTTCAGTTTTTTTATTTTTTCCCAGGTAAATTTTTCACACTGTAGACTGTTTTAGCTGTTGCAAACTGCCACAATAGGCAAAGATGTGTAAAACAAACAATAGGCCAATATATTATCGTCAGTAGGAGTGTGCTTGGCTAATTATAGAGGCCAATTTCTACTTATTTGGGTGCTTCCATGAGTGCTTTGCACAACGGAGCAGATTACTAGCCTGCTGCTAGGTTGTTGCTGTCCTACTGCTGTGTCCTCTTCTTTAAATTCCTTTATTATGTTGTGAATGTTTAAGTTCTGCAAAAATTGAATAATGCGATAAATCTCTTTAGCTTCTTCCACTTAGCAGTAGGGTGGTACCTTCCTGCGGCAGGGGCGGCCCTACTTCCTGCGGCAGCAGCAGACACTGCCTCATGCTACCCATAATGTTAAAAACACTAGCAAGACACAAAACCTGAGAGGAATCAATCAGGAAAGATAAGAAGGGAGCAACCTCCACTGCCTCTCCATGGCACCTGTTGTCACTTTCTTTTGCAGTAAAGCAGGAAACAGATTCACTTATTATTCACGATTTTGTGCTTTCAAAATGCACAGTTCAAAATCTTGGAGGTTTAAGGTTTAAGTGTTCCTTTAATTGCTTGAACTTTGTATTTTTTAACTCTGACTTGTAAAGACTCACGACCACACTTTTATTTAAGTAGAAGATCTAAGTACTTCTTCCACCACTGATAAGGAGAGCCAGAAATGCAAGGATGGCAAAAAAAAAAGATTTTCTCTTTCTGTTTCATCTGATGTTTTTGTTACATACCAAATCTCTGCCTTTAGTCCTTATGTTTTTTTAAATACTTTTAAAAATCCTTTGCCATATTATCACCTTTAAAAATTTGTTTACAGTCACATAAAAACTGCGTGACAACTAAAACCTCAGTTGTCAAAGGGTGAACGATGGTTACGATAAAGCCACCATTTCATGCTATAAATACATTCCTTTTTTTCCACTGTTGCTATCAGCATAGTGGTGTAAACAAAACTAGTCGTGTAACGTTCAGAGCTTTCTAGGGCAAAGGGTGAAATTGGCACACAACATTTTAACAGTATAGTTTCACTGACATATAGTCCCCAACATTTGCTTTATTGCTAACCTAAGCATGCATTTCTCATCTCATTAATTAGGTTTCTCAAGTGATTCTGTCTTGAATCTATAAATTTATTAAATTTAACAAAGTTTCTATAGAAACCTTATTTATGAGGCTCATTTGTAACAATGCTGGATCAGACTTGTTATAGAACATCAAAAAACAATGGATTTGAAAAACCTTTGAACTTAATGCTGTTGATAAGTAACTCATTCACACTGATGCTTCTTACAGGAGTACTTCATGTTGAGTATTGCATTTCCATGGTCTTGCATTTTCTTTAGTATTGAGTCTGTGTACTTCTGCAGCCTCTGGTACTATATAAACAATAAATCTGTCTGGCAGAACATTAGTGTGTAAGATGTCATGTTACAACTCATTGCAATTCAGCATCTTGAACATTAAATTGACATTAAATACATGAAAATTTGCAAGTCCAATGATTGTCAAGATTATCTCATCTTGAAGAGGACTTTCCACCCTGCTTACCTGTTAGCTTACCTAAGCTGTATGGTTTTTACCTCGCTGTTTACCTGACCTATCTTGTTGCCTAAACCCCCTCTGACCTGTAAGTGTGATTCAGTGTTTCTGGCTCTTGGATTAGTGAGGACTGGTTTTCATCTCTGGATTTTAGCTGTCATTGTTTCTGAGGATATTCTTTGGAACCACATAGGTGGTATTCAGAAGGAATTTTCGAACAAACAAGACAATTGAATCTTGTGTAAATTCTGGGCATTATGCCACTGGATTGATGATCATGCATCCATAACCACGTGGATACTGAAGGTATAATGTTTTTGGTGCACGTACACTTCCTTGTCAGTGCTCTGTGCAATGATTTTAGTATGTATGCTATTGATGACTCCAACAACTTCAGGAAAACCAACAATTTGCATGAAAACAGCTTATGATCTTCTTGGTGTTTTGGACACACCTCGTTCAGTGTTTGCCATATTTCAAAGGTTTAAAATGATATAGTGTAAAAATTATAAAAGAAATAAGTCATAATTTTGGAACTGATGGGAGTTGTATTTAGCATTCATTATACTGTATGTCAGACCTACAACTTGGCACACTTAGATACAGAAATTTTCTCTTGACTCAGCTATTGTGTGGTGGATCACACATTGAACGAGAATGAATACAGGACAATAGGTGCAGGATCTAGTATTCGGTGCTGCTCCGTGGTGTCAGAACAGCTTCCAGCTCAGTAGATTAAGGAGCTGCTGGTGGGTTTTTACCAGAAGAAACATTAAGATGATACAGTAACTTAAAGAATAAATTGGACAGGACACAGATTTACAATCTGCCAGAAGAGAGTTAGCATTTTGAGTTTCAAACAAGATTCATGATATTAAATCATGATGCATTTATTTGCTTTAGAACAGTGGACTAAAAGTATATTAGACATATTATCACAATCATACATGCATTAACTTATGATGTGGACTGGTTATTCCAGACTGCTGGGTGCTGACTATAAGTCTGAGCTAATTATTAAATATAAAATAATAAAATATATATTAAAAAAACACAAACATGCACAGATATTGTTACATTGACTGTAGCAGAAGGTCAAGGCTTTTCCTCTGAAACACATGCAGTCCAATTCACTAGTCCAATAGGAGAACCACATGTTGCGTGTTAGTTCTGGCTCTAGCGCTTCATTTACAACACAGCTCAGAGTGACAGCCCAGTTCAGCCAAGTGCTAAATTCTTCACTAAATGGTTGTGATTAATATTTTGCAACATAATGTGGCATTAAGTCAACTCTGAAGAGAAGTAATCCAGCTTTCTGGACCTAAAGGCAGCAGATGTTAGTACACCTGCATGAAAGAACTATTAGCTACAACCACAGGTTGGCTGGAACCAATCACACCTGACAATGTCCTAGGGCTGACACAAGGGCACTTTAGAGTTGTCAGTCAACCTAACCTGCATACTTTTCGACTGTAGGAGAGGACCCATGAGGGTACAGTGAAAGGCCTTAGTCAACTGTCAGGTTTGAACCCTGAACTTTCTTGCTGTGAGGTGACAGTGTTAACCATTACAACAACGAGCTGCCATCAGCAGGTCATGATTTTATTGGTTTCTGAGTTGCCAAAATAATAAATACTACTTACTTCCTAAAAATGTGATGCATTTCTTCAAAACCCATAGTGGACTATCCGAAAAGGTTTCTCCTGGGTACAGTAAACTTTTTCCTTTCAAATATATATCAATTTCTTCTAATTCTAGGCTCAATGGGATGCAGTCCTGATTATTATTCCATAAATATGTGCAAAATGAAATATAATCGAATGATACAAGAACAAGATGCTAATGAAAATATGCGGCTTATGATTGGACTGGGACATTGCTTTTAAAGTTAGAGTGAAAAAATGTGAAATACTGTTGATGTCTCTCTGTCACATCCTCTCTGATTTTCAAGCAGGTGAACATCCTGTGATAACACTAATGAAACACATTTTTAACTACAGCCTTGGAACATTATTGGCTTTTCCACATTTTAAATGCTAGGTACTCATACAGCATAATGAAACACATAATATATTTTCACACCAGGTTTGTTGTCCTGGCAGCACATACTTCCAGGGGGCCTCCTTCTGAAAAGACTTTGTTCAGTTAGGGTTGGTACTCATATGTTAGTGCACTGTCTCTCTGTCACGTCCTCTCTGCTTTTCAAGCAGGTGAAGAACCTGTGACAATACTTATGCAACACAACCCCAGCTATGTTTGTTTTTTTCCCCTTCATAGTTCAATGCTTGTGTGTATGAACACAAACAATGTGGATGATGGCACACTTCCCGTTGTTAGATTAAAGATTGTAGTGCGCTGTAAAAACGTTGTATGCTACATATAAGATAAGATAAAATAGGTTTCATTTCTATGGTGTAAAATCTAAAGCCACACCTCACTGTTGTAATACCTGTGGGTGCACCAACAAGAAATATACTTTGAATAGTTGTGAATGTGGGCGAAGGTTTCTGTATAAATATATAAATGTAAATTGATCACGGAATACTGTTTAAGATTTTCTTCATATAGGAGGCTTTACTGTACTTCGAAAGTCTCAAAACCTACTGTATGTGCATGTCTGTCTGTCACCTGTAACCTGCTATATGTGTTCACAAATAGGTGAAGCAGTTGTCACTTGGCATGATATTATGTATGTGTGCACGTCTTTATTTCCTTGTGACAACTTTTGTTCAAATACTATTCCTGCAAGGACATTTTGATCTTGTGAGACATTTTGATCTTGCTTTTAAAATTAGACTTTGTCACCAGCTTCACTGTCTGTGGAAAAAGGACTTCCCCTAAACAGCATTGATCTGTTTAGGGGAAGTCCTGGTTATTTACTCTGATACCCAAGTAAAGTCTATTTGTGGCAATAATCAGTCTGTGATTGTCTTTGTACCTTTCTTATCTCACAAAGTTGATCACAATTTGATTTAGAATTTCTCACTGACTGTTTTACACTAAAATTGTGAAGGTTTATGTGACTTTGGCACATTAGCCTATGATCAAGAACCATCTTAAATATGCTGCTCCCATTTCTTCCTGCTTTGGGACAGAAGCAGCTATCAATTTATTCTTTGTTGATGCGAAATACAGTCTCATGTTGAACCAAGCACCTCATTTTATATTTATATGTGGATCCCTTTTTCCTTTTTTTTGGTTCAAGCAAAAGCAAATGTTGACCTGTTGTTCACTTAAGCCTGGCTGAAAACTGCATGCAATGTCAACAATGTCAACGGTAAACTGATCCTGTATGTGCTGAATATAACTGCAGATTAGATTTTTTCTTTTACAGAACTGATAAAGCTTGTTATCTAAAAGCAGGCGTATTTTATTCACACTTGCTTTTCGCTGACTGTTGGCGCCACGACACAGTAACTCTGCAATGCAACAACAGCTTTATGAAAGATAGAAAATAGAGACTGTCTTGTATAGAAATAAATAGTTGTTTTTAACATGTATCTTTCAGTGTCTTGCTTAATTTTCCCCACTGAGAGGTGTGTTTGCCAGCTGTGGCTGAGATGAATGACGAGTTTAGATTCTCTGTAGATTTAAATTTCTCTAAATATTGTTTGGTTCTATTTCCCTTCATAGTGTAATCCTTTTGTGCATGAACACATACAATGCGGATGATGGCACACTTCCCATTGTTAGATTAAAGATTGTGCACTGTAAAAACTTTATGTGCTACGTAGATTAAGATAAGTTTTATTGCTCTATGTGGTGTAAAAGCTGAAGCCACACCCCATGGTTGTGGTAACTGTGGGTGCACCAACAAGAAATGTACTTTGAATAGTTGTAAATGTGAGCAAAGGTTTCTATGTAAATATATCTATGTAAATAGATGACGGAAAACTGTTTAAGATTTTCTTTATATGTAAAAGGCTTAATTTTACTATGAAAGTCTCAAAACCTACTGTATATGCACGTCTGTTTGTCACCTGTAACCTGCTATATGTGTTCACAAATAGGTGAAGCAGTTATTACTTTGCATGATATGATATGCACGTCTTTATTTCCTTGCGTCAACTTTTGTTTATGTACTATTCCTGCAAGGACATTTTGGTCTTGTGAGGACATTTCAACCAGTCCTCAGAAGTTTAAAGAGCATTTTCAGATTTTAGGGTTAGGGTTAATGCTAGGTTTTCATTAGGGTTAGAAATACAGATTAAGGGTTAGTTGCTTGGCATTTAGGATTAGAATAAAGAGCTAAGGAATGCATTATGTCTAAGTGTCCTCACGTGTATAGTGAAACATCTCTTTGTGTGTTTGCTCCTTTTTTATTTGTGTGGACAACTTTTGTTCAAATACTATCGTTTGAGGACATTTTAGAATTAAAGGGTTGTACTAATTTTTGCACATGACTATATTTTGCACATTCCATTCCAGAAAAAAAATTGAATTTGGAAAAGTAGCAAAATAGGATGAGGAAAATACAGCCCCCTTTGTCCTATTTGTGATGAAAATGTTGAAGCTTTAATGGTTTGAATATGTTGACGTAGGAAGCAGTAAAGTGTCTGAAATGCACATAATAACAATAATAATTAAAGGGAAGAAGAAAAATATAGAATTCTGTGAGCCAAGAATAATATAACATGGGATTGTTTGTTGCACAGCAATCTACATGAAAGTATAAAGAAGTATAAAATGAACAATATGTCAAGCCATGGAGAATTACTGTCAATGTTTCAGCTATTGTTTTCTATGAAGCAGCCACATCATTTTTTCAAATGCCTATAGTGCTCCCTGGTGGTGCTGGGTGCACACAACACCCAGTGTCATGTTTCTGCATCCCTCGCCACATCACATCAATAAAGCTTTTTTCAGACAGTCCCACCATTACTACTCTTGTTTAAACAGGCCCAGTTTAACCAGAATCTGAATTTGTATGACTGTGCTGTGACCTTCAGTAGCACCAACCCCTTGTGCAGAAGCATTTTTAAGTAATGCTGGGTAAACAAGGATAATCATAAAATACTTTCTGAGAATTTTATTCTTTGTATCTTTAATAATCTTGCCTATTCACAGATGAGTTGGATGTAACAGTTATGACATTTGACAGGGTATTTACCTTCTAAATGTCAGCCAATCATGCAGTTTGCTCTCTGGAACAGATACGTGCAGTTGAGCACTCAAAATTATAAGAGCCATATTTCATGCATATTCTAGGGAGACAACGTTAACATGGATTGTGGGGTATGGTGAGAATGCACACAGAAAAGTTAACAAAATATCTCCTGAAATTTGTGATAGAGAATTCATAATTTTCTCTCATTTCCCTTCACTCTCCCATATCACCTGAGCAGCTTTTGTAGCCAGCGTCCTCATCACTAAAATATGTCTTTACAACATGCACATTTGTCACAAGTAAACTTCACTAATAACGATGACAGCATTATTTTCTGCTTTATTGTCGTTAGCAGACATTCATTGGGAAAGAAAACATGATGTCTCTATACAAAGGTAGCCTGTCTGTGGCATGGAAAGAGTTAAATTTCTAATTAAAGCAATGTGAGGCAGTGCAGATAGTGTTGTCTGAGAATTACAAAGCACTGGGACTTTTACTATTGCCACTTAAAGTCCAAGTCTCCTGTTAAAGCGTGGATGTGTTTAATTAAAGAACAGTCAGGAAGTAATCACTCTAATGTTTAATTTTTTTTCTTTTATAGTCAATGTGATGACAAGCAGAAATAGGACATGAAAATTATGAGACAGGCCCTTTCTTCCTCCCCCTTCCTGTTTTATTAAGAAATAATCAAGCAAATAATCAAGGCAACTAGAATTGTAGGTACAGTAGGTGTCTGCTTAAATCATCATCACAGCAGCAGCAGAGCATGTTTGCCAGACTGATTTATGGTTCTGATTGAACACTTGACTAATTTAATGTCATTTAACTGCGAGTTGCTTGTAAGGCTAATCATGTTCATTAAAAAGGTGAGACCTTTTCTTATCTCAGTGCAACATGTGAATTATTAGGGTCCACATTGTGTGCTTTCAACACTCTCACACTCGCTCACTCATGAGTAGCCCAACCAATGCTCCATCTGAAAGCATTTCTGTCCCTGAACACAGCATAAGGCAAGTCTTAAAATGTATTTGACAGCTTATTTGAAAACTCCAGAGATGTGTGTGTATGCATTTATATATTTACTGATGTTGTTTTTGCTGACAAGACAGACACACAGTTACACAAAGGATCTAGACCCCCCTCTGGGGTCCCAAAGCCCCCAGGTTCAGCATAAGGCAATTAGTGTGTGATGATTTGAGTAATTGCAATTTTTTTTAGCAATATGCACAAATAAAGCATGATATCAGCTGGAATTAATAATCAGCATAAACCTAAGCCAAACAAGAATCAGGGTGGGCAGCCATCTGCCTTGATCAGCTGGGGTGAGAGAGAGAAAAAAGAACAAGCAACCCTAACCCTAACCCCACAGTGGGGTTACAACATCATTTTTATAACGTGCAAATAGGAAATCAGTCAGTTAATCAATTATGTAATATTATGTAGATAATATGCTGAATAATATAGAATACGTATTATATTTGGTTATTTTATCATATTTTAGATCGTCAAAGTACTGTAGCTACATTTAGCTTTGGGACATTCATGGCACTCTCTCATCAGATTTATGAGGTAGTCACCTGGAATGGTTTTCAATTCCCTTGTCAAGAGTTAATTTAATTTAATTTGTTACATTTCTTGTCTTCATAATGTGCTTTACACCATAAGTTGTCTTGTGCATTGGAAGGGTGGGTACAGAGTCAAAAAGCCCCATTAGTGCTACTACAACTGCTGTACAAATCCATATTGTGGTGAGAAACACCCTTTTAAGTAAAGAGAAAAGACAGTCCATCACTATTTAGGAAATAAAGGTCAGTCAATCCTGTCTTTTGGTTTGATGAGCACAAAGTTGAGATTTTTGGAGTGTGTCTTTGTTGAACGGATGATGTGTGAAGCAAGGAGAAGGTGTGATGGTGTGGGGTTGCTTTGCTGGTGACACTGTTGGCGACTTAGTCACAACTGAGGGCACACTTAACCAGCATGGCTACCACAGCATTTTGCAATGACATCCCATCCCATCTGGTTTGCACTAAGTGAAACCATCTTTTGATTTCCAACAGGAAAACAATCTCGAACACACCTCTAGGTTATGTAATAGGTATTTGCCAAAAAAGGAGAGTGACCATCAGATGACCTGATCTAAATCCATGTGAAATAGTTTGCAATGAGTTGGAGTGGAGAGTGGTGGAAAACCAGCCAAAAAGTACTCAACACTTCTGGGAACTTCTTCAAGATTGTTGGGAAACCATTCAAACTACTTCATGAGGCTGACTGAAAGAATGCTAAGAGTGTGCAAAGCTGTAATCAAAGTAAAAGGTGGCTACATTGAAGAATCAAAAATATAAAACATATTTTTCATTTAAAACTTTTTTCCATTTACTATATAATTCCATAGATGTTCTTCCACAGTGTGGATGTATTAAAGTATAAAAATAAAAATAAAGAAAAAACACAGAAGGAAAAGGTGGTAGTGTGTATTATTAGTAAAGGTTTTGCCTACATGCTTAACTACTTTCATGGTCCTCAGCACAGCCTCCTGTCATGACTATTTGTGGCCTGATTGCTGCCTCTCTGTCTGTGTCTGTCACTCTCACTCTCCCTGATTACATGATCTGACTCTACTCTACTTAAGCAGGGTTTTCAGTTTCCTCTGTGCCAGTTGTGCTACTTCATCCTTGAAGCTACTCTCAAGCCTTGTTCCTGTGTCTTTTGATCAGACCTGAAACCTGATCCTTGCATACTCCTTGCTGGCGCTGTATCTGCCTCTCTAAACTATCTGACTTGTTGTTTTGTGCATTGGACCTTGATTCTGGATTTTAGACTTGTTTGCTGCTTTGTGAATATTATTTGGATGTTGTCCCTGGACCAGACTCTGACCTTTCTCTGTGCTCTGCCCTTTATTGTTCTGACTTGGATACCTGTATGTGTCAACAAACTCACCCAGTCTGTTTCAGTATACTTGCCTCTATTCCACAATGGATTCAACCCAGCTCTCACCTGTCCTCTGCTGAACTACAAATCCCACCATCGCTCCCTACTCATCTCTGCCCCAGAAGTCAGCGCCTCCTGGATCACCACCTGCAAAAGTACTCACCGGTCTCACGAAGAGTACAATACTCACCTTCTCTCAGTAATCCAGTCCCAGCACCTCTCACCACGCAAGACTGTAAGTTATAATACCTTCCTGTACAGTGTATTATCCTGGCCATTTGCTCCACTTACATCTTTCTCCTGCTTGGGCTCCACCATAACCCAGAAGTACTTGCCTCACAGTTCCAATCCAGTACCCTGCTCTCCCCGACTCACCTGTCCCCATAATAAAGATTCTTTTAGCATTTTAAATCTCTTCAGCTGATTCATTGAGCCCATACACACAACCTCACTGTGAAAATGTTTTTGCCCCCTTTCTTCCATATTTGTCACCCTTAAATGTTTCAGATGACAAAACAAATTTTTGTTTGAAAGGCGACAACAGC
>OMLM01006644.1:74419-104713 GCA_900302695.1 Helostoma temminkii | reverse complement strand
CGACAACAGCCCAGTTAGTTAAATCCGTGCAAGCTGTTTATTTCTGACTCTCCACAAACTGCCCAAATTACTGAATAAAACCACTGATTGTTTTCTTATTTAACAATTTACAGTCCATTCAGGTGACTATGTAATTAGAGTGCAGCATTGCTACGCATGGATGACCACAGCAAGAATACACAGAACGCTGAATTGTGTTAATTAGTGGAGACAGCTGTTTGGAAATTTAAATATAATGAGCAAATAAACACATGTATTTTTAATACAGAAACCCTCATGTACAGAACATAAAATATAACCTATAACTCAAAATGAGCCAGGTTTTTAGAGCTTGCCCTAAACATTTCAGAGGAGACTTCCAGGGGAGTGTGTGTCTCAAATTCGCTCCCCCTTAATTCGAACTACAGTATGGCCCTGGGCAGCTGCAGATGTTGCCCATAACTAAATCCACAACCAATCTCTAACAGTCTGTAAACAAGCTTATGAAGTGCTTCACAAACAATACAAATGACTAAATGTTTTTGAGTAAGTAATTTCAGACTGAACACAAATTTCTGCTGTGTTTTCATTTATTGGAATTTCATAATGACTAATCCCTGAAAGGCTGAGTGGAGCACAATGGAGGTCCATGACCTGCACTCTCCAGGGGCACAGGAGAGTGGATTGATTATCTAATGGTGGCTTGATTATCAAAAGCTGCATATTGTGGCTTTAATAGCTTTATATTTTAACTGATTTACACCCCTGTATGTAGAAATGACATTATATGGTGAATTATGATGGAAATTGCTGCCTTTATTATGTCCAATGCCAATGTTTTCTCTAGTTCTGCACTGTAGTAGATTGTTGAAGGGAAGTGGTTGGAGTAGAAAGTGGGGAACCAAAGCACAGGAAGCATGAGACAAACAAGAGACGGTTGTGTCCCATGTGTGATTACATGCAACAACAAGATCACTTTGTTAGTGCTTGTTGTCTTGTTGTTAGGTTGTAGTTTCAGGTAAATGCTGGTAAAGCAAACATGATTTGCATTTGAAATCACTGACTTTAACCTTAACAAAACAAAACCACAATCTGTTTTAAAAACTAATGTCAGTCAAGATTTAACATTTTAAGATACGTTCAGTTATTGTGTTGATAACATAATTAGGGCAGCTAACATTTCTCTCAAAACATTTGCAAGTACAGTACAAAAACTGATACAAAAAACTGGAAAGAATAAAGCTATAATACAGAAGAACAGTTTGGTTTCTCATGGTATAAGTCGGCAAAACATAGTGTAGTCTGTCACTAATTGTTTCTTACTGGTACATAAATGCAGCAGGATGCATGCACAGTTAAGGAATTTGATGTTAGGCCATTCACATCATGTTGTACATATTCTGTTGGAACACTGAAATCATGTTTCGTAGCATAACAAAGCATCTTGCAAAACAACAATAACATCACACTAACTCGCATATTTTGAGACAAAAATGAGTCAACACTGACTAATACCACAGCATGCTGTGTCATCTGTACATCAGTGTTCATACTCTATGATATAGAAGCAAACAAGGCAAAAGAGAGTCAAGATTTTACCAACGGTGGAGCTGCAGCAATGGCTGCTTCTGTGCAGAGGGACACTTGATGCAAGGTCAGAGCCAGGAGTGGTGTGACCGTTACGTCAATAGCTTTTACAGAAGTAGAATGAATTCAGAATCTCAGTGTGTCAAGGACTACTTTTAGTTTTTTTCTGGCAAAAGCGCAGGTCCCATGATTCACACTGAGGTCACACTGACATAGAACATATATGTGTGATTTGCTGGAAAACCACATTCAGCATGAAAGTGGCCTGATTGAAGTGAAATCGAAAGCACTCAAAGTTTTTCTTTCCTTTAATAATCAACATTCAGTGACCAAAAGTGTTGCTGTCATTTATTGCCAGGACACATTGAGTGAAACTGTTTCTCTTTGTAGTAAAGAATACACCTTCATCTGCGTGTTGTGCACTGCTGCAAACATGAAGCAACTCTTTGATCAGTATAATCCTAGAGAATTACTCATTTTAAAAACTAATTTAAATTCAAGCTATGTTTTTTTCTGCTGGAAATATTAACTGACAAGAAGACCTTTACTGTTTCATTTAACCAAACGGTTATGACACACTGTTCCATGGTCCGTCACAAATGATCATTTTGTTTCTGATGAGGTTGGCATGAGTCATAAATGGGCATTTATGAAGGTGCTATGTAGTTGCAAGGAGCCTGCAGTCAGGCCTTATGAATGTGTTAATCATCAGGATATTAAGAGCATGTTTAATTCCAGACTCAGGGGACATTTAAAGCACTCCTGCCTTACTGTTGCACATTATTCATATTCATCAACTGTACTCACATTAAAAGTCACATATCATCCAAATTATATATCAGATAGTGTTTAAAGGTGACTTCTCACTTAAGTGCTGCATCTTCATTTTTCAGTAACCCATCCCTGGTATAACGTGGACTCACAGTATTTGTGAGTATTCACAGATCTCAAACTCGTACTACACAGTGCAGAAATCATAAATACCTAATTAAAATCAGTTTTAAAATTGAGCGTGTTTTGTGAATTTAACGCTTGGTTGTCTTGTAGAATTTCTCAACCAAGCTCAATAATAGCTAAAGGAAATATCAAGTAATTTCTGTTGCAAATTATAGTCCTTATGGCAAATTCTCAAACAATGAGTTGTGAAATCCTTCAGACTGTGAAGTGTTTAATTGAAGATTTGCTCCTCCAGAAGTAAGTACCAAAACCTTCTTTCCATAAAAACATTTTTCACGTTCGCATGAAAAGATGAAAAATGCAACAGCTGCACAGCATTTCATAGTATAGATACATATCACATGATGGTGAAAATGTACTATTACCCTCAGTCTCCCAGTGTGTCTTATGTGCCCTTTTCTGATCTTTAACCATTCAGTGCCACACTAGCTTTGGCTGAGTTTTTATAACCTTATATCTAAGTCAAGTTTCCTCTGACTGATGATTAATGATCCACTGACTTTCTTTGCCAGAATGGGGCCATCTACATCGTGGCTCAGTTACTTAGGACAGTGAAGGGCAAAGCCCAGTAACATAGGTTCTGGGATCAATGTAAATGGATCTACAGCAGAACTGGGCACAGGGATTTGAATGACAATATGAGATTCAGAATTGTTGATAATATCACTGTGCAACAGAACAGTTTGTGAAAGAGCAATAGTAACTATAAAAATCCAGCACTATTTTTTTTAAAAACAATGGATGAAATGAACGTGTAATGGGAAAAATGTGATTCACAGTTAAAATTCATGCAACTTTGCATTTCTCGTGAATCCCATTTCCCCCAGGAGTTTAAAGTTTTAGTTAAATTCCTATACATCTACTGTACTGTAGTCTAGCAGTGTAGCAGTGAAAGGAAAGGTTAAAGAAGACACAGATTTGTCACACGGAATTTAAGGAGTTTAATATGAATATTTGAGTAACATACAACAGGTGGCAAGAAACATAAATGAATGTTAATGTTGCTCAAGTTAAGCAATCTTACAACATGATTGTTTAAATGTTGTGCTTTTAACTTTTTAAGCTCTCTATTGCACTAATTTGTGTTTTTATGTTATCAACTGTTCTAAATAAAATGTAAATAAGAAGCCACCTGACCCTGCTCCCTAGAGTTTTAGCATCTTTCACCTTATTTGTTTGATTTGTGAGTCCACAATTTACTGTTTGGTTCACTCTCACTGCTCACAACACTGGGAGATTGTATACTCATTAGGTCACATGAAAGCAACTCCAACTGAATGCCATCTGTTTCTCAATCTAGTTGCTCAGTTGTTGATCAGGGCCACCCACTCCCCTTTCTGGTTAGACACACTTTGCACTACTCTGTGAAATATGTCCCTAAATGAGATCATCATTTTCTTTTTTATCTTTAATATTGTTTATTAATTTAAGTTTTCAATTAATTGTTATGATGAAATATTACAGCCAAAGCCATCCAGTGTGTCGTTTTGGAGTTAAACTCATTAGAAAAAAAAAATCCTCTTTGAATAAACAACATATTGCAATTATGTTACTGTTTGGTTTTTAAACAATCACATCATACTTTCCTTGTTATACAAAATGAAGGTACATATTACATTCAAAATGGTGGTATAAAATTAATTAAATACATTTTTTGTTGTTGTTGTTGTTGTTGTTGAAAACAATGAAAAATCAGTCTGGGCCTAAACTAGAGAGGACTTAGAGAGTAAGCAGATCTCCTGGACTTTAAGTTGAAGACTATTGTCTACACCATATTTCTAATCAATTTAATATTGTAAAACTTTTAACTGATTCAAAAAGCAAGAAGTTTTCTAAGTGACGTAAAACTTTGAAATAGTGTAGGTAAAAACAATGTTAACTAATACAGTATGTGCTCTTCTGCCCCCAGGTGGCCAAAATAATTAGTTAATGCAGGTTTAAATAAAGACTTGTTTTCTTTCCATGGGAATGACTATAAAGCTGTAAATAGTTAACCAAGCACACATGTTTAAGCTGTAGCAAAGACAAATATTTAAAAGACACCATAAATGGCGGTCCTGCCACCATGTGCTACATTTACTGATGCAAAAGAATTGCAAAACAGGCTAAAACTATGCTAAATTATTCAATTATGTGCATGCTTTCTGCTCTCTCTGTCTTTGTCTCTCCTCTAGCCTCTGCTGTTTAGTGAGTGCCTTCACATCAAGTTTTTATATACCATATTTCCAGGAGAATATGCGTGAAATGATATGAAATGACCTGTGTTCATTGTTTGACTTTAAAATTAGTAATTGGTTGTGTTTTTGAATAAGGTCCTCTACTTACTTGATTTTTATGTATTACTTGCAGCTGGCAGATGATGCGTCCTGTCAGTCCATTATATTATCAGGTGAGCAAATGAGTTATTAAGTCTGGTAAACATGCCCCACCTCCACTCAGATGGGGGGAGGTGGTGGGGGGTTAAAATGATGGATCACAAAGGAGATTAAAAATAAACAAACCATGACAGCGAAGAATATAAAATTTGAGAGTGAGGGACTGTGTGCCAGTTTATGTTTGTTTCATTTATGGAAATCATTCAAGGCCTATTTGGTTCGTCTGAAATAAAAAAGCTGTGCTATTCATTTCCTGCTGAACAAGCACTGATTATGCAATATCCTTGAATATCAGTGAATTCCAGGTGCTGATTCTAGACGTTGTTTAGAGCTACCGTGTCAGACGCATAATCTGCCGTTACAGGTAGGACATCCGTCACCTATCCCTGCAGTGGGAATAGCGCTCAGTGCTTTGATCATGATCGTTGGGGAATAAATTATGCACATGCTACACATCAATTATTCCTCTTGTCCCTCCAACCTGTTGTTGCTGTCGCACACACACACAAAACCTGAGTAAACAATCTTAAGATGCAGAGTTTCACCAACCAGAGCCTGTAACACAGTGGCGAGGACAGAAGCCCATCTGCCAGAACCACCACAGCCCAACACTAGCAAACTTCTTCCACTTGTCAGTTAAAACTATTTTTCACTCCTGACATCTGTGTTGGCTTTCCATCTTGTTCGTAAATTGAATCTCAGATCCTCCTCCCTCACGGTTTTCGCTCTGTAAAAATGAAAGACACAGTTTGAATCCACAAACAAGACTGAACCCACAGCACCCAAGGATGAATTTCTTGTCCTGTGGTGCAGTAAATTGTATTTTTCCCACTCGCAGCTTGAGGATACAGTGCCTATAATTAATAAACATGAAGCAAAGCAATTTCTTTCTGACATCTGGAGACATTACTTATTTATATGTATTAAAGGGTTTAGTTATGTGCTTTAAAATATAGGTAAAAATAGAGCAAAAGGAAAAAGAGCTGGACTTCACATTTGTGAATCTCATTTCCTATCATACTGCTATCTCAGTACGATATATTTCATTCACACCCACACACTACAAGTTGAATACATTGACAGTTCTCGTTGTCTGGCTCACCTGTGCCTCCAGCCATACATTTATTTGAGCACTGACACTGAATCACTGCAGACTCAAAGACAACTGCTGACGCTGTACGGCGCTGTCCATCTGCAAAACCCATTTTGTGAGCAAACAGAAGGAGACAGCCAAAGACACAAATCAGATGGGGCAGGATTTAAGCTTTGCATTGTTCAAGGAGTGTTTTGATAGTTAATGAGATTTTTCTCAGGTGGCGGGGGGTAGTAGCACGGACAGGTTAGTAGACACACACCCCAAATGTCAACCCTGGTGTTGAATTAGCGCTTTGATAAAGTGGAATTGGGGACGGGGACAGCTGTGGCGTCTGAGGATGGTGCTAGGACTGATGGGAAGCACTGAGGCAGTTCGCCCCCAGCAACAGAAAGAAAGAGAGAGAAAAAAAAGAATGTCCCTCTTCGTGCCTGTGTAAACCAGGCCGATGCAAATGACTTTATTAGTGCTGGGAATGTAATTCATACAATCAGTAGACTGGTGAACCAATGAAGATGCCATTTATATTAAGTGAGAATGGCACTAAAAAAATGGATTGAGTTCTCATTTGCTTTCACTGAGTTGCAGCATGTGGCTCTGGGCTGCAGCTGATCATTTATATTAGTAAAAAACATGCCAGTAAATACAAAACTGCATCAAAACTGATTTCTGTTTACCCTTGAGTGAACAATGCATGTCTTGGGTTTTCATTGTGACTCACAAGGCTTTCCCTTGCTATGCAAAAAAAAAATGAGCTTGTGGATAAGAAATACCACCCACCTTCACATCTCTTTGAGACTGGCGCCCTGAACCAAAGACTATTTTCTTGCTGCCAGTCATGCAGGGATAGCACTTCAAGGTCTGCCAAGGTTGAAAGCAATAGATGTAGCTGATGTAAAAAGCCTCTCCCGCTCTTCTTTGTCGCTTTTGATAATGTGTGTAACCTTGCAATCTCCTTTAATTTCACTATTACGAACAGGCAGATCTGTGCTGCATGCAGTAATCATGCAGCAGAATTTGTCACACACTGCACACTTTGTGAAAAGGTCACCAGAGCGATCTGTGATGCGCACAGATCTGGATCGTTATTATAAATGACAGTGACATCAAGATAACTAATGAATTGGAGGGAACAGGCAAAGGAAGGTGGGGGTGAAGGGGGAGAGTGGAATGACTACTCTTTATGTCATAGTTTGGGGAAGTTGTGTAAGGATTGCGCAACAAGCCCTTAGGCAGTTTTATCTCCTGTGACGCTACTGCTGCAATCTCTCAGCACATCGCACCAAGAATCGATTTCAATGTAAGAACAGACATTAGAGCATAATTATCCTCGCAATCTTCAAATACGAAGAAACAATCACAGGGAAAAAATATGTGGGTCGCATGCAGATCATTAATTCATTATTGTGATGTAGAGGCTGCTTTTGCAGTTGTGTCTAAATGCATAATTAATCAGTGGCATTGAAGCACTGGAGGGAATATTCGACTAATGAGAGACAAGGAATGTATCGAAATCAAATAGTGAGAACAAGGAGAAAGGTGAACACCGCATACTTGCTACAGTTGCCACAGCTAAGGTCTGCACAGCTTTCTCTCCAGTTGAAAGTCAAGTAGCGTGACAAGATTACTCGGTTTAAGGGGATGGAGTTTCACACTTTTGGTCCTGAATCTGAAATATGCAGGTATACAAAAATCTAACACACAGCAAAGAAAATAATAAAGAATGCATGTTCTATCTGCTATGAAGGATGTCACTTAAATAAATGTCTAATGGAGAAAATAAATTTGACTTTTTTTCTGCTTTGACATGTTAAAGCTAAAGATTTTTTTGCAGATCAACGTAGAGGTGAGAAAAATCTATAGCGTTGTACTGCGTTCTTTCACAATAAACACTTTACTGATCCGTTGCCTCTTGTCTGACATAAAAATCTCTGGTTATGCTGGAGGGTAATGCTGCCTGGTTGTATTTGTGTTATGTGAAAGGTGTCACTTAGTCACATTAAAGCATGAACTTGTCCCTTCTTTGTTCTGCAAAATAAGCCCTTGTACTTCCTCATCTTGGTTTGCAGTTTCATGTGTTCAGTCCTGGATCCCTGGAGACAGATAAGGATGAAATCCCACTGTGGGAATACTCTCACAAACCTTGGTGAGATCCCTTGCCTCTCTTTCATCCAATCTACTTTCCCCCAACTACAGATGTGGGAAATTATGAGGAAAAACAGAGTAGAAATAATCCAATTACCCCTAATGGGCTTGTCCACGATGGAAGTATCTGAGGAGAAAGTGTCTTGGATCCTCCAAAAGCCTGTTCTAATTGCTGTAGTGGTGTAGCGTTGTTTACAAAAAGACACTTCCAAGGTGAGTTACTGCATAAAACAGCAGATTTTTATGAAGCAAGAAAGTAGCAGTTAAGCTGCCATAGCAAATGGAAAAAAGTGTGAAGTGGATTTTGTATGATTGTCTTCAGCAGCAGCGTTTTAGTCTTGACTTGGCCTTTTAGCACAGTATCTCCCAGAAATCACCTGTCAATCAAACATTGCGCCTGAGGCCATAATATGCTAAAAGGAGCATGTAGGAATGTGCTTACACAATGTACCACTGAAACAAAGTGTAACTGAGACTGACAGTAATGTTATAGAAGGTTTTGGTTATAAACTAAAGTAGTCTAAATGAAACTAAAAACTTGAAGATGCAACTCATTCATTCATCCATTACCCTCTTACCCCTATGAAAGCAGGTTGACGAGTTGGCAGTCTATCACAGGACTGACATATAGAGACAGTCAGCCATTCACACCTACTGGCAGTTTAGCATCACCAGATCGCACACACAGATACGGACAGAACAAAACCCATGGAATTTCTTTCCGTGAGGCAACAATGCTATCGACTAGCAGTGTGCTGCCATGATATGAGACATGATAAACCTGTTTCCCTTTTTTTTATTATTATTTATTTATTTATTTTTGAATGAATTAATGAAAAACACCATTGTAAACTTGAGTTTGACTCCAGAGTACTGTGTGGAATTTAGTTTAGGTATGAAAGCACATTAGGTAAGGTTAGTGACAGATTGTGGTTTTGTTTTAGGCTTGGTAAAGTTGGATTTTTCTAAGCCAGCCCACGATCTTTCCCTAACCTTAACCAAGTTGTGCGAGTGCCTAAACCCTATCATAAAAAGTTTAGTAAGGCCTTAGTTAATCTTGTCTTGCAAGTTGGTGTTTACAAGAATTGTGAACATGTCATCATTAAGTTAAAAGAAAACATAATACAGTTTCAATTATGTTACGTAAAACAGATTTGATGATCGCAGTTTGGTTGTAAAGGAACAAGACAGGGTATAATTGTGGTGCTCTCACTATCAGGTTGTCATAAATAGACCAAAAGCTAAAATGAGTTAGTCTGTTTCTCAATATTTTACCACTTTCCCACCCTGTCTGGGACAGTCACCCCGAGGCTGTTTCCTAATGAAGATGAAATTTTTTCAAAAATGGTTAAAAATGCATTTTTTGTCCGTTTGTTTGTTGGTGCACGATGGAGTATTCACTCCCTCAAAATAATGAAGGGCAATGTCATCTAGTGCAACAATGAGGCTCACTGATGTATTTATATGTATATATTTAATGGTTGCTGGACATCAGTGCAGCTCAGTGCTTCTAACACTTGCTAGATAGATATACATACTGGGAGTTTTGTTGTTGTTTTCTTTTTATGGGATTTGCTGACAAGAGAAAAATGTCAATATTGCAAACTATTCTCTTTTAAATTATGTTACTAAAACCCATGATCCCCAATTAAAGTGTAACTCTAATAGAAGAAAAAATTTGTGGTGATCTTCCCACATACTGAGAAACTCCTCCTGCTGGTTTTTCACATCTTGTTAGGTGGCAGGTGATAAAGTTGACACACTGGTTCAAAAACACTATGGCCAGCAGCCATCAGGTTAGTCCATTTCCCTCTGTAATGCTGTTAGTGTTGCAAGAACCACGCAGGGTAATGCACACATCATTAGCTGCTGTGCAAATCTCATCCATCGGGAAGGTAAGCACAGACCAGGCGTTCCCTGGTAGCTGGCTGTTGCGACTCATTCATATTTGAAGACATTTCTTCACAAGGACGCCTCAATCTGTTTAGCTATGTCGATCAGAAAGGGTATTTTTAAATCATTCAACAATAGGCAGCACGTTGTTTCAGCAGTTTTCATGCCTGACAAGAGAATTTTAATTCTGCAACACAATAATGTTTGACATTGCTTCATTGCCAAACAAAATGATGTCCATTGTCTGTTAAAACGAGCAGCAAACCCAAATCTGTTTTTAAAGACTTTCTTGTCATGCTTGTGTTTAGGGGGATGAAAAGAGGATCAAACGAAATAGCCTATTGACCATTTCTCCCTGCGATGTTTGTCCTCCACGTTCAGGTGTCCAGCACGATAAATAATGAATAGAAAAAAGCTCAGGCGAATGTGTTCCACTGCCAGGGACATGCTCGTGTAAGGACCTCATTGATTATATGCTGAAAGTGTTTCTCACTACTAATTTCATTTTTATGAAACACTGTCAGTCATCGTTTACATCTAAGAAGAGTGGAACATGCTCAGCTCACTTCACGTGTTGGCTATTGTAAAGGTCATAATGAATTTTGAAAGCATCTTTGGAAATCAAACACCCCGACACATGGCTGACACAAAACTACAACATGCTACACATGCAGTGGAGAATGTCCAACAGTAACATGCTGTAATTAGGTAGCCATTAGTGGCCTCAGTAATTCTGACATTAGCAAAGGGCTAAGTTAGAAGCTGTACACAGACACAAAAATACATGTCTGATTCTTTTGGAATGAACTGATTTCCTGCATTAGTTGTTCATAAAATGTGATGTGACCTTCATGTAAGTCACACGTATCAACCCTGTCTCCTATATAACTAAACTGCAATCCTGATTATGTTTTCCTGAGAAATGTAATTGCAATGGAATTACATTTTTTAAGAGAACGTTTTTAGAGAAATTATGTTGCCAGGTAACGTATTTTGTGAATAAATGAAAGAAAAGTTACACTAATTAACTGCAATTGAGTTACAAGGAAGTGGTTGGCGTGGATGGCAGGCATACAACATGCAAGCCTGCCATCCAAGTTCGGTCGAGTTCAAAACCAGGATCTGTGGGCATGAAAAATACATTGTTTAGGGTTAGAGACAGTTCATGTTTGTGTTTCAATTTTTATGCAGTGTGAAGTGATCTGTTCAAACCCAGCCCACTATTTTTCCTGACTAACCCAGTGCTGTGAGTGCCTGAAACCAGCCATAAAACATGTTAATAAAGCTGGAGTCATATATCGGCGTGTTTTGATATTTTAGCGGAAGAGAAAACTGGATTTTGTAGTTCTCATAATTTCGCAGACAATGGTTACGATGGTGCCTGTGAAGTGGTGGGATATAGGCAGCAAGTTAACAGCTTTTGAAGTCAGTTGATTTGTTGGAAGTGTGATTTTGACAAAGGCCAAATAGTGTGTACAGTGGTCAGAGCCTACCAAAAGTGGAGCTAGGATTGACAGATGCGAAATGGTGTCAGGCTTATAGTTGCCCATGGAGAGTGAAGACTAGTCCAGTCCCAGAAAGGCTGGGACAGGTTAGCACAGCTCAGAGTGACACACACATTGTAGCACAAAGTAACATTACAACAAATGGCACATTTATGGCTGGCTATGATCAGCATCTGTCAGAACACACAGTGCATCACAGTTTGCTGTGTAATATGGCAGGTCATTAAGCCATGTTGGTTTAACATTGGTGTTGATCGGCGTATAACTGGGTGTGTTTTTTTAACACACCCATTAACTATTAACAGTTCTAGTGGGGAAAAGGGATAACTGGTTAAACCTCCTACGGCAGCAATAAGCTCGAACAACCTTCCTTTAACATTGAGGAGGGATATTTGGACCTTCACAGAACAGCTTCAGCTCAGACATGTTTGGCTCTCTTAGGATCATTCCACAGCATCTTCATTGGGTTGAGCTCTGGGCTCTCACTAGGCCACTTCAAAAGGCAAATGTTATTTTTTCAAAGTTGTTGTCCTGATGCATCTCGACTTGCTTTGTGGACCATCCCTTTTCAATGTTTTGTGTATAGTGACTCATGAACAAAGATGTTAACTTGTTCCAATGATTCCGTTTAAGCCTTTAGGTGCTACTCTAGGGTCTTTTTCACCTCACTGAACACTGAACACTGTGTTGTTATACTGTGGCTTAAAAAGCACAACACTTATAGGGAGTAGCCACAGTCCTAAACCATCTCATTTATAGACTGATGGACTGATGAATATCTAAACTCTTTCAGTTTTGCTGTGGCCCTTTCTAGATCATGCAAATCAACAACTCTTGATTGTAGATTTAAAAGACAGTGAGTCCAAAAACCTTATGTCTGAGAACGCACTTTGTAAAATAATGAACCTTGAACCTTGAACCTTTAGTTAGCGGCAATAGAAAAACATTATTGGTAGATACACACCTATTTTAAAAGGAGAACATATTTACCTTTTTCATGAAAAAAGGATCTTTCTGTTTTTCATCTTTTAATCCTGTCTTTGGTGCACACGAAGTATGAAATGAGATTTAAATTACAGGAGCGATTTCTCGATTTATTTTTACTGAAGTAATTTCTCAGTGTTTAGTGAATTCATTACTCATACACGCTTTCTCTCATTTTTAATCCATTTCGCTGCAGTTTTTATATTTCAAAACCCTCTTGAGCGTTGTTGTAAATTGAGAGTTGTGACTTGTCAGTGTGGGGGCCGCAAAGATAAAAAGATAAACCAGAGAAAACCCTGGCGTATCATGATGAAATGAAAAGCTCTCAAGTGCACTGAGAGGATTGAAAGCTTGTTCTATGCAGACTTGTCATGTCTGTGGAAAATAGTGCAATATTAAATACTGAAAAGGCGACCCCCCCTCCCTGAGACTTTCGCTGCTGGGAACAATTAAAGCTTGCTCTCTCTATGCCGCTCCCAAAAGAAAAGGCACTTCAAATTAAAAAGAACAGACACAAACATGGCAGCCATGACAAAATGGTACCCAAAGTGTGTCAAATGTTATACCAAATAATATGTAGGCCACGCAGCCTTTGTCTTAACGCTCCTTGTCAGTCAGACGCTGCAATAAAACCTACAGTATACTGTTTCACTGGAGCTGCTCCGACAGTGATGACACATTTAATTCAAAGGAGCTGTGTAAGACTCAGCGAAGTGCAAGCTCCTTTGAATGTTAATAGCGTAGGTACACACGGTTCTTTTAAGACCCACTCCTCAGGTCTCAGCATGAGACACGCTCGTTCCCAGAGCGGGCTTCCCAAGTGTACATGTCAAACACACTTTGAAGTTCTTAGCAATCTGGCAAAAGAGCCTGTTAGTACCTTGGCAACACCGGTGCACCGCAGCTAACAAAATTGAGAGTGTGAAAGGAAAACAGAAAGGACACAGGAAAAAAAGGAGGAAGAGGGCTCCTATAGGTGAGGGGAGATTGTTTGGGCATCTGGTCCCGAAAGACCCCCACAAAGATGTTTTGATCCTCAGGTGTGTGTGCAGAAGATGGGAGGGTGTTTGTGTGTCTGTTGCATCTGTGTAGACTTTATTCTGCCTAGTGTCAAAAAATAACAGTTTGGTAAGTTTATATGAAACAGCAGGATAATATTTTTGTGTTGCCATAAATGACAATCAGTATATCAGTATAAAATGTTTAGTACACCCACTAAAAAGAAAATTGACTTTAAAATGTTTGGGTTCCACCAAATGGAATTATGTCTGACATAATTAATTGTAACTGACATAATTTAATTCAACTGAACATTGACTTTACTCAATAAAATGAAGTAATAAACATTAATTTAAGTGAAAGTTTTTATTTTTTTGAGTGTGTGGTAAAACATTTGTTTACTAAACACCACTGTTGAGTCATTAAAGGAGGAATCCACTGACTGGACTCTTTTATCATCATTCTTTTCCCAGTGTTGTTCTTTTTATATTTTTTTCAATTAAAAACACAGATACTTGTACCTGTTTCAGTGTATAATGTCTGCATTACCAACAGTGCATTTCAGCCACTATCAATGTGAGATCTGGATGAGCCACACTAGTAGCAGCCTGTGGAGCAGAGATGAGGAGTGGTTTACAGGTATTGGCACTGGTAAGTTCAAACAATGCTGACTCAGCAGCAAAATCACCTGCAGCTGATTATCAACGTTTGAGTCACTTTTAATGATTTATACTACTTTTGTCAAATATACAACAACTTTTTTGTCATACTTGGTTCCCCAGGTGTTTGGATTATGAAACTGTTTGGACTTTAATTCCTGGATTTACCTCTCACCTGTGCCCCTCGACTGTTTGACGTTTGGTTTTGGACTCCCTGCTCAGACTTGTCCACTGGACCACTGTTTTGGATGCTGGCCATTGCCTCCAGTCCTCTCTTTATGCTGCTACCTGCACTCTTAGTGATCCGGTTCACATGCCTTTATAATAAACTGTACCTGCAATCCTGTCAGTGTGCCTGCATGTGGGTCGTCTGCTCCTCTTGCCTGGTGTTATGAATCTTACGACACATGTTTATGCATATGTGATTGCCTAGGGCACCACCAGCAGGAGGGGAGCCAAAAGAGGAGGAAGAAGTACGTTGTAATTGCTCCTGATCTATTTTTGGTATTCGCATCCTGCGTGCCCCTTACAAAGTAATAACAACCCTGCACCAATCATCTGAGAGGAAGTACAGACAGGACACTCAATACAAGGTGATGCTTGTATAACCAAATTTCTTACCCTCTGGTTTATTTGTGAATCAATAGGTTGAACAACAGAAAATCTAGATTGGAAAACACTTGTTCTGCTCTGATGTTAATGTAAAGTCATGTAGTTGATTTCACAACACAGAAAACACAAAACATTTTTATATAAACTCAGATGTTTTGCTCCTAGAATGACAGATGTCTAAATTGCCCCACTGTGCTCCATGAAAACACCTTTCACTCTGAGTTACATACTGTAACATTACTCTCCCTTTCAAACGATGCCTGTGCTGTCTGCTCCCATTTATTTGATACATTGTGATTGGGTTTTGTTTGTTTGTTTCAATTCTAGCCGCATGGTGCTAGTAATGTAAATTGGTTTGTGGGTTGATAAGTTCACCAATACACTAGAACGACATAATTCTACTACTGGATGAATGTCATTTCATTTTGTATAGACATTCATGGAGCCTCCCCTTGCCTACCTCTATAGCAATGGCAATAGCAATGGCTTGAGTTACAAGTACTTATCTGCACACCTGATTCACACCTAATTCACCTACTTCAGCTACATTGCAAACACTTAACCTACATAAATTAGGTTAAAAGATATATATTTTTCATTAGCTTTTATCAAGTTAGAATTAACTGCAGGGTGAAAAATGAATTAACTAACTTACTGTTTTGAGTGAGGGTAACTTAAAACACAGGAAAAAAGGAAGCAAAGGTGTTATTACAGTGGGAGGCAGAAATGTGCATATTCTAGAAAACTAAAAAACATTTAAGAAAGTTTTGGCTGAGTCTGTCTCTTCAAAATCTACCAAGTAAAGGCAACTGGGACAGTTGCCAGAAATGTAATATTAGCAAGCCAAACTTAATTATTTCATTTAAAAATGATTTAGCTGATTGAAATTGTTGTTCTGAGTAGTCTGTAGTCAGTCAAGAGTACATCTATAGAAAATTATCAAATACTCATCACGTAGAGTTTATTTAGTTATTCAAACTTAAGAGTAAGTGTAAAGCACTAAATGAGTATTGGTTAGTACAAAATACAGCATCTACTTCATTATAATTAATAATTAAAGTGATCTGCAATTTGATCTGCAAGTCTTTGTTAAAACAAGGTTAACTATTTAGAACTCTAAACTAAAGATATGTGCTTAACATGAGCATTTTAGCAGTTTGAAATCAGCATTTTACTCAAACTGCTGTTCACATATGGTAGCTGCTAGCATGGCTGCAGTCTTGTGTTTGTTCTTTGTCCCTCTCAAACATCAGGGGTGCTTCCTTAAGGATTAAGCCTTTTCATTTTGGAAACTTGCCTCTAGCACCACCAATGCGCCCTCGCACACAATTAAGTCCCAATCAAACAGCGAGTACATGTATGCTCTCCTTTTGATTCATGCTGCCCTTTCCTTACTCCCTTAATTTTGTTCCACCCTGCAAGGCAAACACCACATTTTAGACCCAATAAAGCACTGCAGCCTCTGCTGACTTTTACTAGGATTTTTTTTTTAAATAAACTTGTTTCATTTCTAAACCGCTTTCAAAAGTCCCTGCAAAGTTTCCATGAACTCTGCTCTCTGGTATAACAAACAACAGGCTCAGAGAGGCTGAGACACGGCAAGTGTCACATCACGCTGATAACCCATCTGACGCCCACACTGCAATCCAATGCTGAGGTGCTTTCACCGATCGACAACAGAAGACTTTAGGCACAAAAAAATACTCTAAATGGAATCAATCAATCTGAATCAATTTTCACCAGAGGACACAAAGATACCACTGCTTGTTTTTGATTGACTCTGCTGGCTGCATTTTTGTCCTCACCCCCTGTGTTCTTTTGATTATGATTTTTCCATCAACAAGACCCTTAGAGACCCGTTTCTCATCTCTCCTCAGAAGCTATGCAGCTCCAACTATTTTTAGTGTGGACACTTACGATTTTTGATTATCTCCCTGGTAGTCAGTGTCCTCTTCTCAAGCCAACCCAATCAACCTGCAAGTCTTCCATGTACATATACACACTCACACACACACGCGCTGCCCCTGCAAGCGTAATATGATTGGACAAAGATTTGAAATGACGCATCTCCCAGTAGAGATATAGTTTCTTTTCTCTGGCAGCAGTGAATTGATAATCTGCTCTGTAAAATACTCCTGAGGTTCTTCCTCTCATGTGGAGCTGCTGCTGAATTGGTAAAGGCAGCATTCAGGAGCGTAACACTCAATTCTCCATATCTCAAATCGTCTAATCCTAAGTGCCCCCTGGTTGCAGAGCCACAAAACACATGCCAATAACTCAGTTAATTACATGACATGAACTTTAATTTATTTGTTACAGTATCCACAAATCTTGAGTAGTTTGCAGCTGCAAGGCTGAGTGAGACCAAACTCAGAAAGTTTTGCTCAATAATCTGAGAGTTTTTCTCCCTGGATCGCTGATGAAATGTTGCACTGTCACAACAACAAAGCTTACTTGCCTCCACAATAATCTCTGGAAAAGGCTGCCTTGTGGATTTCTCTCCTCTGAGAGCATGTTTATCATTCCAGCTTCGAGACTGATTATTTTATTTGACTCCCCTGGAAGGGAAACTTAAGCACTTAAGCATAAACTACCGAGAGGAAAGAATCAATGTGAAACCAGTAGCCTGCAGTTGAATGTGCTGTGTTGGATGCACTCTCTCTGAAGGAGTGAAAGAATGAGTGGGAGGAGGTGCAAGACCTGTCCGTGGAGAGGAGCCAAAACTCTTCCTGCTCCCATTTTTACACAGGTGTGCATGTGGAAAACAGTGAGAATGAGAGCAACACATTCCGCACTGAATAACAAAGGGCACGCAACCTCTAACTCGACACCCCTCGATGATGCAGGGTCTGTTGAAGAAGAGTGATAGTGAAAAAGCTTTCTATCAACAGAGTAGCCCAACAAACCGGTAATCCTTTCACATTGCGAGATGAGATACTGTAGTTAGCCAAGTGACCTTGGCTCTATGTGAGAAGGATATTGCCAGAGGGCTGTATGCCTCATGCTGGGAGATATTGCTATTTGGCGCACACATACTGCAGCTGAAGCCCAGCATGCTTCACACTCTCTGTTAAAAAAAAGACAATTCTTGAGTCCCATCATTGTATACAACATGGAACATGATTTCAATTTCAATGGAAATGCTCATTTTTTATTTTCTCTCTGTTATCCTTCCACCATAGTAAAAATCAGCCATATTTCCATCCACGCTGATGTTCAAAACTCAGATCAAAATTTCTGCCCCAGATTTAGAAATTAATTATTGTATGTTTTATTTAATCTGCCTATGATAAAATGAATACCTTCATGTTTCCCTGCTACTATGGTCTCACCAGGCTCCGGTGCTCTGAACTTATTGCAATACCAATATATTGTAGATTTGATATATTCTTGTGCTGTGGGACACTTTCATCAATGTTAGTGATCTGAGACTACACTAAAAACATTGTCTTAGCTTTTAATCTGAGATACTTTATGTTATGATAAAATAAAAATGATGACAATATACTGTTTCTCCTTAAAGCACACTCCCTAATGTACAAGTGTCAAATGCAATTAAAATATATTTCATTTGAAGGTGCTACATTTATCTTCCACTCTTTGTTAATTGAACATTTTCAAGCTAACATTTGGAGAGAATTGTTAATGTTAATAGTATTGATTGGACTGTACCAGCCCTTCAGCGCTGCACAAAGTGCACAAATCCAATCTCACCCACCCACACCCCCTTTTTTTTGTAATTACAAGCTGACAATATCCCCTACATTAAAATTTCATGACCTGGGGACAAAGGTGTGACACTGAAAAAGAAATCAGTTGTGGCAATCATTGTGGAAAAAATAACCACCAAGGCAACTCTGCCTCTTATAAAGTTCTAGTTGATGGTAAAATAAATCCCTTCTGAACATGGCACAGCAGGCCTGTTTTAGTTTCTCCACATGGTGAAGAGGTGTGCTCAGGCCTGCTGTAGAAGCAATACTAACCATTTAATTTGAGTTTGTCTGGCATCTTATTTCTTAAGCATTTCACAAACCACATAACCAAAAGTACAAGAAACTGATTAAACATTATGATTATGTTAGGAAATGGTAGCAAGCCCATTTGGAAAAGTCACTGTACTTTGTGCCAAAAGTTATTAACAGCCAACAGTTATACACTTTAGGTAAGCACAGCTAGTGGTCTGGGAGTTTTACCATCTAGTTTTTGTACCTAAACAATCATAACTCTATGTCTATGATGTTTTTCATTAGATTACATTGCATACAATAATAGTTAAACATCACTTACAAGGCCTGCAGGAACACTATATTACCCCTTACGGGAACAGAGCTCAGAAGATGGATGGATGAATGGAAGCTGTTTTCCTGGATGGCATTAGTGTTGAGGTCAGTGTTAGTAGCTCCATGGTGTTGCCAACTTTTACCAAGAGGAAGTAGCTAAAATCTGTTTGGAAAGTTGTTATATGTTGCTTAATGACATCATATGCAAATGTTCTATTTTGCATAACATTGACATCCTGACATAAGTTAAGCAGTGTATAATGTTAAAGCTTTCACTGTAAATCAAAATAAAATTTGAATCTGAGTATATTTTTTGAGCTTTGATCTTGTTGATATGTCGATATGATCCAAATATTGCAATGAATGCAATAGTAATTTAAGTTTTATTGTTAATTCCTGCAGCAATGTGCTGGGCAAACAGCAGGACCTGGCCATACATGCCATTTATTAATTCAAATTTTTTTAATTTTATTGAGGCAATTGTGGAGCACAGATGAGGAGTGTTGTTTTGTCTGCAGTTTTGAAACCAATGACCCGCTGCTGAATAAATATATGTTAACAATTGACAACCAAGGCAGTGTCTGCAATCACTCCCTGCTCCCTACATAGTGTGCCATAGAGGATGTTTGCCATTCTGTAGAAGTGTCCAAACGTTAAGTGAGAATTCTCAAACCTAAACATTATATAGTGCACAGAAAGAATCCCACTAAAATACTAAAGGTAGTGCACATGGCATGTACACTAATTTCTGCAAACCCACAATGCACTGCTCCCCGCTGTAAACATATGAAAATGATTGTTGCAGCTGATTATCCAGTGTCTGACATCTAATTTACTGCTCACTACTGAGTTGACTACTGAGTGTGTATTATATAGAGAGTAGTAAATGAGTGAGTAGGCAGTGATTTTGGACACAGCCCATATTTACCTTTGACAACTTTATCAATCCAATTTCACTTTTGTGATTTTTTAACAACTCCAGATAACATGGGTTTGAATTTTTTTTTCTGTGTTGTAATTATGTCATAACTATGAGAACTGAAGTTACAGTAGCAGAAATGCTAGAACCTTTACATTTCTTAATTTTACAAGGATTTAAAAAGAACAAGGAGCATTCATGCTCATGTAAGGCCAGTCAACAATTAAAATGTAACAAAAGATGTAAACAACTATACAAAAATGACTCTGAGCCAGTGGCTGCTGCATCTGGTGTAAAGCACCATAAAGCACCATGGCAACAAATGGCATCCAATCCACCACCATCACCAGCACAGATGTTGCCAAAAGCAGGGGAAAACAAGATCCTACAGTACATCACTCTAAATCAAGCCCCATTCCATTACCCTGCTCCCAGTTTAACCAGGCTGTCTGCTCCTCCTCACACACTCACACACTCCATTCCCACCAGCCCTCTACACACACATTGCCAGCAATCATCACTGCTGCCTGTACTGTATGTTCAGCTGGTCTGTCAAGTCCCCATCCAGCCAAGTGTCCACCCATCTGTTGAACCTAAGACAGCATGCAAATCTGAACCAGAGAGGAAATGTTCTATCAAATGATGAGCTTATCTGCATGCAAACAGTGACTTCAGAGGCCTGTGGTGTCCAGAGACCAGAGTATCCTTTTTATGGTAATTGGTTGAAATTACCACCAAGGACTGTCCATTCAGAAAATATCTTTAGCTGCAGGCTTGTTTATTTCATGTTGCTTACTAAATCGTCCAGTCAACTTCAATCACAAGGTTTGTAGAGACACAGGAATGATGGTTTTAGTAATCACAGCACATTAATAACATAATAATTGTTCTACAGTTCAAATTGAATTTAGTGTCAAACTAATTAGAAATTATGAAATAATGACTTGGTAATTTAGGCACAACTGTAATGAAACTACAGCACGTGAAATGAGTTTGACATTTAAATATCATTACCTGGAAATTAGTAAACTATTAGGACCATATTTCACCCAAATACTGAGGGTAAGGAAAACAAGGAAATTGCTAATAATTAACCATTTGATTTTATAAAGTTACTAATTACCATAAAGTTGTACATTTACCTTAAATAAAAACAATTGCATATTTTTTCACACTAATTAGGTGAAATATTGTCTTTAAGGTGCACGTTGATTTAAGTAATTATATTCAAATTTCAAACTCATTTCACACTAATTGGTTACAGTTTAATTTAAATTATGGCTTGATTACTTAGTAATTACTATGTAATAGTAATCTACTAGGTTTTATATAAGGCACTAAATGCCTCATCTCAGGGGATAAGGGGAAGCAGTCACCTAGCCAAGGGCATAAATCTGACCAACAGGTCTCTGCAGGCCTGAGGCTATTACGGCTGAGTGAACTTCAGCTTGGGATGAGTTCACCCTGCTAAGAGTCACTGCAGTTAAGCTACCAGTCACCTCTATCATCCTATTAGTCCGCTGCACCTATGGAAATGGCCTTTAGTGATCCAGTATGCAAATTTAGAAGGAAAGTGCACAAATATAGATGTTTAATGGATCAAATGTTGTGTTAGTGAGGCTGTGCTTTCGCTGGGCTTCTAATAGAAATATCACACAGGCTGTGTAGAATATTGGGTATGATCAATAAAAAAGATTGTAATAAAACATAATTATTCCCAGTTTGAGTTTAATAATGCAAGACCTTTGCAATAAGAGTAAAAAGAAACAGATGTGAGATATTAAGGTGGCTCATGAATGTTGGTTGTGTCTTTATTAGTGTGTTGGAGCCTATTGTTCATTCCCGCAGCAATAAGCTGGAGGCAAACAGCAGGACCTGGTCACGCATGCCAAAAAATCCTGATGTGTGTATGTGTGTGTTTGTGTGTGTGTGTGAGGATGCTGAGGGGCGTAGCTGTGTTGGTCAGCGCTCAGGATTTAAAATGCATGCCTCTCACTGCCTGGAAGCGGGTAACGGTGTACGCGAGGAAACTGTTCCCATCCTCCGCCTCCTCCGTCACAGTAATACGCATGGATGTTCTCAGTCCTTGAGGAGAGAGAGTAAAACCTCCTCCCGGTGCTTTCATATTCAAAGAGGCAGCGGTGTGAGGTTGCCAGTTTGGAGCTTGTTTTCCCCTTAAATTGGACCCTTCAAGCTGTGACTGAGCTGATTCGCTCGCATGCTCGTTCTCCGGCGGAGCTGCTGCTCCTGCCACACCGGCAGAGAAATAACGGGACTCTACTCGCACATCCCGGGCTTGACTTTAAGTGAGTATCGAAACCCAAAACTCCTTTTGTACACCTTAGTGTCACCTTATAGTCTAATTATAGCTTCTAATCTGAGTGTTTTAGCAGCGGAGCAGTGCGCAGTCGGGCTTAAAGTCTTAAAGTGTTGACCAGGTGTTGCTCTGTAACTTTCTGCAGCACAAATCACTTCGACTTGGGTGATTAATAGAAATCAGCCATATGCTTTTATTTTCTCAGTTTTCTCAATTGTTTAATTTCTCTTAAACTGTTTTGATGTTGAGGATTTATAGTATATGATCATGATTAATATGTTTTTCAGGTGCCAACAGGAGCATGTTTAAGCACATTTGTCCTTAGTTATTCATATTTTCTGTCAGCCACCAGCTTTTTGAGAAAAAGCTACTTCTTTTTGAGGACTGGGTTTGATTTCTTGGCTTTAGATTCTTTGGATGGGGGCCACCGGCTAAGTCATGCTCAGTGTTCTCACTTCAAAAAGACCACAGCATGTACCATCCACCATGTTCAGCTGTGGACTGAGCAACTGTTGAACATAAAGCAGATGTGCCGAAGAGAGAGATTGTGTGCGTACTTTGTCTGGTGTCCTGGAAAACAACAATTTCCTCCAATAGAAATCATCAAAACATTAATCACTTTATGTGTGATATCCCAGTGTGAGTCATCTCCAGGTTTATGGGTTATGATTTTTGTAATGATCCCCTCTGATGTGTATTTTGTATGAGATGTCATCTGCTGCGTGCTGCTTAATTTTCCACCGAAACCGCTCCTCGCCATTATAAATAATAAGCAAGTAGAATACATTAGCTCAGCCGGCTCCTCATCACATCTCCAATCAGATTGGACGGCGTGACCTTGGGGGACCGTGCTGCAGCATTCAGAGAGGAGGGTGGCAGAGATGGAGATGGGCTGGCTTTGGTGACATCTATTATCAAGAAACCCAATTACATCTGGAAACTGTAGTTGTCATAAGAAAGTTGTTGCACTATATCAGCTAGAAAAGCTATATTGAGAGAGATGTGTATCACCCTGACAATATGCACTTCAGTGGGACTTCAGTATATGCTGTAATTTAAAAGATTGGCTTGATTCCTCTGAGCTGAAGTCCTGTGTGGCCTCCTTTTAACAACGGAGCATGGGAGAAGCAATGAGTCACTGTGAATCACGGCATCTCTCACCAGCTGCCAGCCTGGTGAAGACATGCTGCGAGGAAAAGTGTGATGAAACCACAGTCACACTCGTGCTGCCGTTTTCACTTCATAGCGTGCCACGCTGAAGAGGAAGGTATGGCGCTCGAGAAGGGCGCGGAATGTCTCATTCAAAGTTTGTGCGAGTTTCTCTAATGATCCGACTTCCAGTTTTAAGATCTCCCCTGTACGTTTTTTTTCTTCTAGACTCGAGCTGCTGCGGTGAAAAGCTGAGTTAAGTCAACCCAGGCTTTACTGTAATCAGTTATTCAGCTCTGGCATTCAGACTCCAGACAGAGGAATCCCCATGGCTCACCACAGACCCAATCAGACCCTTTAAGTGCACGGCTTTACCGCAAGGTCTGGAACCAAGGCTGCAAGCAGGAATAGCAAAAATGTTTCTAGTCCCTCAGGCAGTGTTGCGCAAGTGACTGCAGCATGTATTTCACTAATAGTTAGAGTCTTTTGTTGAGGCCTCTCGGCTCAGTCACACACTGTTTTTTCCCTTAACAGTATTCCCCTTGGACTTCTCCCTGCCTTTTTGATTTGCCCTCTGTTTCCACTTAACAGTCCTGGATATTTTCCAAGAAACACCTCAGCACTGTTCTTTTTTCCTTTTCTTTTTTTTATTTCCAAGCATGAGCAGACTTCTCTTACTCTGGGACACATGGAAAACACTTGGCATTTGCTGCATGTGTGCATTTACCAAACAACACCTTACATCTTCATTTGGGAGGTTAGCGCACACGATTGGGAAATGAAACCCAACTGCCTCCATGACAGAGAAAGCTGCGTTGTGATTGCCATCATAATCGTTCCCCAGCGCAATCAGCGACATCGAGACTACGCATCAATCCTGCAATTAGCCTTGTCAAATGACTGCGTGGCTTTTATCTGCTTGGTTGATAATGCTTATTGGCAGGTGCCTTCAGAGACGCAGAGGAAGGGGATCCACAGCTGCTGCATTTCAAGTGGGATGGATGCATTATGTAAAACCATACTGTACTGTGCAGCAGATGTTTCTCCCTAGCTTTCGTGACCATACATCTCCATATCACAGCTTCCTGTGGAGACTTTCTCTCTTTTTTCCCCCCATTTTGACCAGCGCATGTGTCCTCTTTAATAAGTTTCATTGTTTTGTTGAGCTATCACCTCACTGTCACTTTTTATTCTCCTTGTAGTCACGTCGACAGGCCTGCAGGACGACCTTGTCAAAAGAAACGCCTTCATTCTCTACTTCACATTTACACTCACAGTATGTATTCTTTGCATACACTCTCTCTCTCTACGAGGCTTTGCTGAGCTTAGCGTTACTTCTCGCATGTTTCTTTAGCCGCTTTGTCTTCAGCAGGGTATTATTTAGCAGCTGAAAAGGAAAAAATGATTTTGTCAGTGGGCTTGACATGCATCCATTCTGTGGATTTCTTTGAAGGAAAGGCTAATTGTTATGCCTCAGAGGTCCATTGTTAATTAGAAGGTATCTCGGGCAGCTCTCACATGGTCACCGCTCTAATTGGCAGTCAAAGCTGTGTACCACCTGGCCTAGCCTCTAACTCACCAGGTGCTCCCAGCAAAACCACAGGCCTTGGCATTATGTGGGTATGGCCTGTTAAAAGAAGGCAGACAGTGACAAACACGGAGGGAGAGACAGAGGGCGAGAGAAAGGAAAAGAGAATTGCGTGTGTGTGTGTGTGAGAGACACGCCTGCCAACCTAGTCAAAATGGTGGCACTGCAAAACAGCAATAAAAGGTTATTTCATGCTACATGGCTCAACAAGCCTTTTGAAGCCGGCATGAAGAAAAAGACTCAGGGAAATGAGTGTAATCTTTTTATACACACATAGTCTTACATCTTTGTTTCACAATTCTGAGGTGGCAGCACATCAACACTGCGTTTTGTGGGTAAAGTAAGTTCAGCCATGAATAAGAACAGTGTTTGGCAACAGAAAAGTGTTTGTGGAAGATTTTACAGTTCACACGGACTCCAGCTAAAGATTTTCACCCTCGAACACAGTCGGCATTAAGTCTTTCGTTCGGTGCAGTTATAGCACTGCGCTGGGGAACTGTGGAGAAAAGGCAGTGATTTAATCAAGAGATAGTGCAGCTGCTTTTCGCAATGAATTGGAAATTAACACCAGTAACTCACAGAATAACAGGAATAGATAGAGATTCTTCCACGTTTGGGAGAAAATTCACCAATGATCCAGCAAAAATCTTGACCAATAGAAATTTTCTTTTTCCGCAGGGCCCTGTGATTTACATAAACACACCTCAGATAAAATGTGACTTGCATCGCTGTGCAACAAAAGGCCTTTGTTTTTTCGCACCATGTGCAAGTCAGTTGGCTTGTTTCATCTCGTTTCTGCAGCGTCTAAAGTTCGCACTGATTCCTAAATGTGTGATCCTTTTGTTTTCTGATCACAATGGGAATTTGAACTATAAAGAGGATTTAGACAATGTACTGTATCTTAATGGGAAGAGCAGACGGTAGTGATTCTCAGATGCTTTGTCACTGCTTTGTATTAGCAACCTTAGGCAGAATGCTTGACATTGTACAATAGAGGATGATTTGGATTTGTTTGATTTGTTGTTGTTGTTGGTGCCATTTGTGTTTTTTGGCCCAGAGTCTCAGCAGCATGTGTTTTCTGATTCCAACCTGCAAATACAGCATAGACAGTAAATATGAGAAATGAGGCATTTTTCAGCAACAAAGTGTTTTCGGTTGTAAATGAAATATATAAGGAATAACAGACAGGCCCAGAGGAATACAAAAAATAGAGACTAATCATAATCACCAAGGCTATAACTGCTATAATTACTGACATACTGACATAATTATTGCTTCCCCCAGTGTTCCACTGCTACCAGTTCATTAATTAAACATACTATGGAAAACAGTGGCTCTGTTCTGTGAAATAGACTTCTCCTTGGCTGGACCCACAGCGTCACAGAGTATGACTCCAGAGGTCATTGTAGGAATAATGAGCCATAGAAATGTAAATACTCCTCTCTTTTTAACTGCTGGAGCACTTAAAATACCTGAGACAAGCCAAGTTTGTGATTTAGCCTCATAATGAGCTACTTATTTTAATATAAGTAGAAATAGTGGAGTGAAATGAGATTTTTCATGCCTATGACAAAAATAATCCTGTTTTTTTATGTGATGTGTGATGATGTGTGATGTGTCAATGACTGTGGTTTTCAGCTGCATATGTTTTTCATAGTGTCAGGGGAGAGTGCAAAGAAAATGTTCAGCACCAGTCTGTCACATTAATATGTTATATGTTGTTTGTTTGACAGTTACATTAAAAAAAATAAAAGCAGCATTTAGAGGGAGCTACACGATTAAACTGTCTTCATTCCAACAACAGCAGGGTGCAGAGCTTGTGCACAGCTTCCTGGGGTCCTGCTGTCACTGAGAGCTAAGTTCAGATTGTGATATAATAAACTGTATAATGAGTCTGAAAATACACACGTTACTGACATGATATAATCGACAGAATGAATGCAAACATTGGAATGAACTCACGCTATTAAAGTCTCTGTGTGTTTTAAGAAAATAAAATTAGACCTGAAGAGTCAATTGAACAGTTGAATTTAACAAAATCAAAGGAGAAGACGTTTACAGGAACAAACAATGAGAATAAACAATTGGTCTTTTCGGCTCATTTATGCTTCATTCTGTCATTTAGTGAATGTCACAGTCTCAGGGGAAAGATTCACACATTTGCAGTTATCATATTGCACAAGCTGTGACTTCAATCAAATAAATTTTTTTATGGGGGGACAAACTGATGCTGTGTTTTTCACATATAACTAGAGCCCTGCTAGCTGCTCCCCCTCTGGTCGTTCTGCATAATTACATGTATGTATGTTATTTAGGTGAATACTATTTGTAATTGGGAGTAAAATCAACTTTGAGCCCTGGTTCCTTTTGGCAACATGTAACTTCTCCTAAAAATTACATTCCCACACCACTAAACTGCAGTTGTGATTAAGTTTTTATGAGGAACATAATTGCAACACGATTCTGTCAACATAATGGTTATGTTATTATAAGAGGTGTTTCTAATGTTTTGTACCCCTTGGAGGCCAAAACATTAGAAACACCTCTTAACATGACGTACTCCAGTACAACTCCACCGCCCACAATAACCTTAATAATGCACAAACTTTGCAAATGTAGAATTCATGGCAGAGCTGGTGTATTGGACTGTATTAGATTGTATAGGTCATAATGTTATGCCTGATCGTTCACAACTGACGTAAACGACAAGTCACAAATAAGTTGATGCTTAATATATGAATTCCTATAAATACCTGATCTACAGCATCCACTTTTCTCTTCTGTGAAAGTATCTAATCCTGCAGTTCAACATTGAGGTATGTGACTCCAGCTTTATTAACGTGTTTTATCGTTAGGTTCAGCCACTCACTGTAGTGGTTAGGTTTAGAAGAAGTTTGTGGGCTGGGTTAATAGTGAGAAATCCTACAGATCATTTCACACACATCAACTGTATGAAAACCTAAACACAAACACTATCTCATTCTTACTATAAAAAAGTACTTTTCATGCCTAAACCTAACCTCACGCAGGACTCTAGTCTCAGAGCCAGGTTCTGCAGCTTGTTAGTCCTGCACAGTATACACCTGACATCCTTCCCAACCACCTCTTTGTGACTCACTTCCTATTAATTAATGTTTAATTAACATTTCAATCATAAAAAAAAATGTTGCTTGACAACATAATAAATGTAAATGTGCTACAAATGTAATCACATGTAATCACAATTGCAGTTTAGTTGTATAGAAATGTTATTTTTAGAAGACAGGGTTGCGACATGTCAAGCTGTCCTTAAGATATCAAAACCCCATATGAGCACCATCATTCATGTGCAGCTGTCCAACCAATACAATACCCAATACAGATCAATACACTATATCATTCATAAAAAAATGTGGTTTGTTGTCACTGGTGAACACTTTAACTCCAAACTTTTTGTGTTCAGCTGTCGACTTTTAAAATAAATAAGGGAATCTCTTTCAGATTGCAGAATCTTGTTTTGTTTTTTCTTGTTTAACACATCTGACTAACACCTGAAGTTCAGTTGTATGTTTGAAGTGGACTGAAAACCGTTCCAAATGCTGCTACCTACTGACCATGGTAGCGAGTGTGAATCCAAACAGTCAAGCTTTGGGCTAAAACAATAGAGGAAAAGATGTTTTGTAGAGATAAGAGGAAGAGTTGTGTGATAATTGTATGTGATACCTTGAATATGATGATAATGATGATGATGATGAAGAAAGCATTGATTATAGCTCCTTGAGTGCATAGATGTCAGATTGATATTGATTTTCTCATTTCACTCTTGGAACAAAGGAAATAGCTGTTCCAGAAAACTCTACATACATCTTACACATACTATATGTACTGTGCACATTTGCAATGAGGCAGTTGTTTTCAGATGGTCAGATCTACTTCTGAGATTAAATTATTGCGCCAAACAAAATACATTTTTCATTGACTGAATAAGTCAAACAGTTAGTAGTTGGATATTCTGTAAAAACTTCCAAAGGCAGTCCTTGAAAAACACATCACAATGGGAGTATGTCTTCATCAGACCACCACACAACGCTGCTTGGGCTCTGTGATGGTTGTGAATAATTGCTGTCTTCAATAATTCTTTAATCAGCATTGGAAGTACATGTGGCTGGCCTCTGTGTGGATATACTACGAATGTCAGACGTCTGCAGGCCCTGTCTAATTTTCTAGTTTTTATTGCCTTGAACGCTGAAATGAAAAGCTATTAAATCAAAGTTGATCTTTCACTTTTCATTTGGACATGCTGAAGTTAACAAGCCAACTGTGAAAAATGTATGAAATGACAAAAGAAAAATTCTTTGGTTGTGTAATGCTTTCACTGCACCCTTGACCTATATGTCTGCCATATGAATCTAGGAATTCATCCGTCATTCCTAACTTCATTCTGAAAGAGATTTCTCTATACACACTCCTCAGTGGATTGATCCATAGACTTTACACCAGTGTAAAAGCCCAGGCTCAAGACTGGTGGTCAGTGCTTGATTTGGCTGTGCTCTTTGGTGTGCTGTCAAGTTGAAAAATGGAATTCTTCTTTGACTGGAGCATTGTGTTTTTGTTCCAGGGGGCAGCTGCTTTTTTCCTCCACAAAATATCTTTATATTTGGAGCCATTTATCTTCCCCTTTACCCTGACCACAGCCTTGTAGCATGATGCAGCAGCAGCACACTACAGTTCATTTGATTTGATTAGTGACTAGAGTTATCACATACTCAGATGTGATTTACCAGCACTCATTAACACCATTTTTTGCCATGCAGTGTGCAACTTTTAAATATAGTAAACAGAGACACTTCAGTGTGAGGGATGGGAATCTTTTCTTCCTCAAAACTGGAAGGTTACATTTGCCAGCATTGAACCAACAGTAAACAAAAGTGTGCCTGTAGCAGGCAGCAACTAGTCACATATAGGACATACAGTCCTATACTCCCCAGAGTATAACAGTGCAAAAGACTACTGAATATAGACCCAAATCCTTGGCGATAAAAGCTGCAATAGAGATGGGATACAGAGGGTGCAGGTCTCATTTTTTGCTCAGCTATCATCACTCTCTTATGTGCACGCCACTGCATGTACAAAAGTATTGTTTAAATCATTTTATTATTTATGTTGATTTGTGCGTTGTGCGTTAAATACACATTTAAAGGTAGTGTGTTAGCAAATCTTTAGTGTACATTTAGAAATCTTAGAATAATTACATTCACTTACTGTAACTGTGTA
>OMLM01006644.1:55198-74352 GCA_900302695.1 Helostoma temminkii | reverse complement strand
TTATAGTTGAAACCATGTATTTATTGATATATAACTGTACATAAACTGTTAAAATGCATACTGTATATATGAATGCTATAGACATATAGCATTATAGCATATAGAAATATAGTTTTTCTTAAATTAGATGCTCAAATAAAATAAAAATCTATTTTTTACAGTCTCTGATTATACTGGATAATCACATAGTATATAGACCAAACATTATTGACCACAGCCACATCCTTGAAATTTAATGAAGTAATTTTTCATAACAACTGCATATGTGTTGAATGTGTGAAGACACTGGTTTCATATCTTAACACTGGCTTCAGGTTTTTAAGTAGAAGACAGCTCAGCCTTCACCATCAAATCTTCTGGAGTTATAACCAAAAAGTTAGACTTTAGTTGGGTTTCGACCCTAAGACACTTTTCCACATCATTTCCAGACACCAAGTGCATCTTCTTGCATAATGAATGTGGACTGAATGTTATTTTTAGAGGGAAGTGGTGTCTGTCTGGCCACCTGACCACACAGCACAGAAGTCTTGCAAATGAGCTGTTCTGTCCATGAAGCGGGATGGCTCTAGAGCATAAAACATACTGCAGTTCTTAATACTGCTGCTGGTCTCCTTGCTTCCCTGATGAGCTCCTTTCTGCACAGTCATTCATCTCAGGGGAGCCTCCAGACTTTCCTGAGATCCTGCTGCTCTATTACCGTCATTCTGTAATTACAGTTTTTATTAAGTTTCAGGATGTGGTAATGGATTTAGAAATATTCTAATTCCCATCTTCAATCAATCAAATAGATTATTTAAAATGTTAAAATAATTTAATTATAGGATTTAGGTCCACTGCTTAATGCATTATGTTCCAACCAACACATTGCGTCATGTAATGTTGCTATATTATGTAATACTAGGGAATTTTTAAAAAAAAGCTCCTCCTTCAAAGTACATTGGGACAATCTGCCTAAAATGGCTGTAATACCTAAATCCTGGTAAATGTCATAGTTTTGTGAAACCTCTTAAAATAATGGTGAAAGTCTACACTTCACATCTTAATTGTTTTATTTCAAATCCACTGTGGTGGTGTATAAATGCAAAATCATAAAAACTCTTTTACTGGACCTAACTGTATAAAACATTCAGATTTAAGTAGGTCACTTTAATTATTGTAACTTTAGCCCTACTGTAGAAGCTATACACATCCCATATTAATTCCCATATTAAAATCATTTAGGAGTTATACTGGCAAGATGTGGACAATAAAAGTCCAGTTTTCACTCTAAAACTTATGAAAGACTTCCAGGAAGGCAATGAGTTTGCAGCAGGTGGTGTTTCTACACCTTTGATTCACTGTTGTGTTGGACTCACCCACTGAGCTTCGCAGTGTGACAGACTTCATCTCATTTCTTACAAATGGAAGCACAAACTAGCGCCCGTGTGGCTTTCAAACTGTGAAGTTTTCATTCTCGTTGATCAAACAGCTAAATTTGTCTGTGAAGCTCGTGTCACAGATGTTGCTTATCAAAGCCGAGCTGCAGAAGAGAACACAGAGCAAAAGAAATGAAACAGGCACATCCTCACCTACGGTTAATCAAATGACCTGAGTTCTTTGCTGTTGGATCAATAACCATGTGAATCAAACCTATAACTTTCTTGTCATCCAAGTAAACGCGCACAATCTCTGTCAGATTAGGTGAAGCCATCACATAGGGCTGGTAATCAGCTTAAAGGATAATCCCACTATTATTGAGTTTTTCTCTTATCTCCAGTTGGTTGTGATCGTGCGTATCCACCATTGATTTCATGTTGCTGTTTACAAATATGATTGAACTAATTTCATTGTTCCCATCTTCTTCTGACTCCATCATGAGACTGTGAAATGTAATATTTTGTGGTTAGTGTGATGCAAGTAAGCAAAACGACAATCACCATTCAGTCATGTCTGAACGTGCAGCACGTAAATTCTCACTTTACCCATATGAAAGTGAAATATGAAGGTGTGTTACTTCTTTATGGCATACTGCAGTAGCTATGACAATATATTAAAGCACGCCATTCGTGTATTTTATGATTGTGGATAAATGCAAAAATGTGATGCTGTAAATCTTAACATCCTCACATTTGATTAATTCCTTCTCTGCTATCGACTCGTAAGCAGCTGATGTTAATCTGTACAACACAGATAACATTGTAACCAGCACAGAAATACTAAAAACTAAATGAAGTTGTCTTCACCAGGAAAAAAGGGTAATTGGTCATTGATTCCAATTCCCATACAACAAGCATTGAAGTTCATTCTTGATCTGTATACAGTTGTATACTATAATATATTATAGGTCAGTGTGACAAAACAGAGCCTCTGAGCTCACCTCTAAATACATAATCTCAGCTGACCAACACCTGATTTATTGCTAATCAGTGAGATGGCTTTTGGACAGTCGGGTTTTCTGGAGAGTCAGAATCTTTGTTATGTCGTCTTGCTGAGTCTGCAGTGCTGTGATTGGATTTACCATATGGCCAGTGTCAAAAGCGATCTCAAGTCATACAGCTAAAGGATCTTATTCTTACATGACAATGATTCTGTCATGTTTGAATTAGCAGGAAAATCCACTGCGTCAAACTAAGCGCTTCATTTTTTCCCCCTAAGCGTTATCAACAAATGACAGGACTGCATTACACCAGAGACCCACACACATGCAAATGCATGTGTTTTCAATGTCAGACAGTGAGCTTATGGTTAAGGTTATCATGAAACCAACACTCTGACATTCTAACACGTCACGCTGTGATTGGACAGTGTGGAGGTGAAAGAACAGGATGTTGTATTTTGTTGTTCCTCTTATGTTGTTATTTAACCATTTGTGGCGCTTTTAATGTGAATCACTGAGAGTCTCTGTTTGTAAATAACAACCTGTCTCCCTTCCTCTATATTACAAACCATTTTTAGCTCCAGCCTTGAATGTGACCATTCAGTGTGACCACAAGCCATGGATGGGTTACAGAGAAGCATATCTACCCCTCTGTCACTGTCCAGTGCTTTAAAACACACACACACACACTGAGTGAGAAATAAAGAAAAGAAATGAAAGAAAACATCTTGTCCATGTTTAGCAAAGTTTAGTCCTATTTCAGAAATGATCATATTGGTTGTTCTGTCCATTATCCTGACTTCATCTTGAATCTCCTGGTGAAAAATCTGGGTAACCTGGAGTGCATTTTCCTCTCTGTCATAACATTCCTCCTGCTCACATGCGGCCCTGCCCTCGCTGAAAAAAAGCTGTGTTTCACCACATGGTGCGTGATCCCTCTCTCTACAGCTGCAGAACTCCAAACAATGTCTGGACCTGGTTCTCCTGACATTGAGTTTAGCTGCAATGTAAAGTGATGATGTTAAGTGTTTAGTGACCTGTGAAGCCTGATGTTTCTAGAGGATGCGTGTACGTTGTCACGTCTGTTTTGATGAAGAGTTTGTAGTAATGATAGCAGCTAGCTTACACTGCGATACGACTGGGGTGTGGCTGCAGCGAGGTCTTCTGTGAAATAAGAACATGCGCTTGGGCCTGCTGTTTTTATAGGTATTGCTAGATGATGAGATTGCAGGCAAAAACAAAGTCACAGTAAAACAAAACAAGGTTTGTATGTAACACTTCAACATGAAGTGGACTAGAACAGCAGAAGCACAACATATCTGGTTGCATTTACACTTCATTTACTAGAAAATGTGTAAAATATAATTTAATTATAATAAAAGAGGGAGTTTGCCGCACATCATTTATATATTATTCAGAATCAGTTTACTTTACCATCTGTTTACATTTAGAATGCTTAGGTCCTATACGTTAAATAATATTATACCCATATTTTTGTATATGTGCCATAAGCACAGTTTCCATAAACCTGAACCATACTGCTGTCATCATGTACAGATATTGTTTTAAACTTGAAAAGAATTTCAAAAGTGTTGCCACTGGATGTTAAAACTTCAGAATAACAACATTTTAATAACGCTGTAATTTTTTAGCCCCATAGTCGTCTTTGTTCTTTCAGAACAGAACAGCACAAGGTAACATTGCCACTTTCTTTCTTCATAACTGTTTGATGAAGAGTCACTGCACAAAATCAGTGTTTCCGTGTATTGCATGCATACAGTTAGGGGGATTAAAATGTTATTTCCCATAGAAAGAACAACAATGCATTAGTCTTTCTGTTCCTGACATGTCTGAAACACTCAGCCCCAAGCCCAGTGGTTCTTATAGAACACATAAATCGTTTAGACAAGACAATGGAGCTAATTTAAAATATGCTATTGTACACTCAGAGAATGAAGGTACAGGTCACAGTGCAAAGTTGTGACTCACTGATACCAGGCATTGAATACAAACACTACTACATTGCCGGCTTATTTTTAATAGATTTTCATCTAAGAAAAAAACTGAATATCACAAACTTCAGTGAAGAACATTAATAAAACTGTACAGTATCAGCTGAGTTTAAGATGCTATGTTTTCTTCCTGTTTAAAATACACTATAAGAAAACACATACATGCAGTGTCAAGTGCTGCTATTAAGTTTAATCAACACAGAGAGTTAAGATGTTGATGCAAAAGCAAGGAACATTCATCAGTGTTCAACCCCTCTTCATCTTTGATTTCAGATACTGATACTAAATGATCAATCTATGACCAAAAATAAATTGCTCCTACATTTTCTCATTAATACAGATGGTATAACTAATGAGCAGCATTTACATCCATCAGATTCTCTCACATCTTCCTGTCGCTGCTGGCCACAAGGCGAGTGGTAAGATTACTGAGATGAGACACACTCCTGTTTTGATCCTTTATTTTCACACATAAGGCCTCGTCATAAATATTACAAAATAACCAAACCTCCTTGGTTCTCATGACTACTTATTGATCATGGGTATGGGATGCACATGGCTGGGTTTAAAGCGTTGTTTAAGGATCTAAAAAATGTGGCAAGAATGTGCTATAAACTCAAAGTTGTCCAGTGTTTAAGTGCTGAATCCAGTTTAACAACTTTTTGAGCTGATAAAATCACAGTATACATTAGTGTGGTTAATATTTTAGTCAGACAGGATCTCTAACAAGAGATTGGAGGTGCAAAAAAGTTAAAAGTAAAAGTTAATGTGAGTGGAAAGGTAAGCTGAGAGGCAGGCTATTCTTCAAACAACTGGAGAGCAACCTCATAAGCTTTGTGTTTACTAGGCTATATTCATATTGAGCTCATGAGCTTCAGGAAGGTAGGGTATGCCAAACAGAGATTGCTGACAAAATAGATGGAAAAATAAATTTCCGGCTAAATATTAAAACTCTCTTCTCCAGAGGGTAAGACCTGCTCTTCAAGCTGACACGTTGTTGCTGGAAGAAATTTCCCGTCTGTGCTCAGCGTCAGCTTATGTAAGATTTATGCAAAATAGCACCACCTGCAGGCACAGCAAAGAGTGAGGCATCAAAATCAAAACAAAAATGTTCTCCCACTCTGCGCACTACATTTCTCTGGAGGACAGATTGCAGGAGGTAAAATAAATATACTCCAAGTCCTCGGCTGAGATGTTCTTAACAAGTTGCACAGAAAATAGACACAGTTAGTGTAATAAATAGAATACAAACCTTAGTGACTTGCTGCACTGCATGCAAGATGATCCCAGTACTATCAACATTTTCACTTTTCTGCTGAGCTATTACTAAAGCTGCAACATAGATTTCAAATAGAATTATTGTACTGACATTCACGGTTCCCAGAGGCTGAATCCTTTCCTCCATAGCCACCAGCAGATTGATCTTTGTGGTAATGAGTGAAATGTCTTGACATCTATTAGATGGAATGTCATAAAATGTAGTAAAAAAATGTGTGATCCTTGGAGGATGATTAATTTCTTAACATATTTATTAAAGCTACAATTTTTAATTTAAGCTACTAGTATGAGCCTTGACAGTAATCTGTTCTGTCTAGCAAGAAAAGTGTAAACTCTGACCCGCTCTGCTCAACACCTCAGTTAAAAATATATATATATATAAATGAAACAAAAATAAAATTAGAAAAAATGAGAATGCTCCAAAGCATACAGCATAACATATTAATCATGTAGAAATAATTGAAGTTCTCTGACTTATTGGAAGCATAAGCCTCTCTCAAAGAGTTTTAGCAGCAAATATTGTTGCACTGCTGTTAAGTGAGTTTGCTTCAAACACAGCTTTGGCAGCACCTATCCATGTCACACAAGTTTTGGAGCATAAAGCATAAAACAAATAAAATAAAAGTGTCATAGTGTAGCTTTAAATCAAATCAATTGTTCAACAATTCAAAGACCTGTTAGCGTTAGCACAAAGTGAAATGCCATCCAACTATAGCCTTAAAGAGTGGCTAACAAAACTGTGAATTATCCTGCTGAGGACATAGCTTGATCATAATGTTCATGATCAAAATATAGTTTAGGGCATCCAGAAACCCAGCATGTTTGTTTGAGAAAAGGGTACGAATCAGTGTATTAATATGGTAAGTAACATTACTTCAAATCATTAATTAATGTATCCATCGACTATAGCATACATTTGAGACTGTGTCTTGTGTAGGGACCTCAGATCATCTCTAGTTTTAAAGTCATATTTGATACATTACACATCGTGTAATGGTCACCTGAATTTGTGCTTAATCAAAATCAGCACTCAGCAAAACTGTGGCTGGTCAGAATTCATAGTGTTATGAGTAGCATTAGTCCATTATTATGCTATTCTGCCATGTGTAGTTAACTATGTGTGATGCAGTGTTAGACTGTAAATAGAAAGTACAACATAAGAAGAAAGGGTGTCAAGAAGGACCTTATATTTGCCCTGAGGAGCTTTAGTGTGTCAACTGAGTTCAAGTTCAAGATGATGGCATTTTTATAATGCAATCACAAATATAGGTCTGGTCAGTAGAGATAGAGCAGTGGCTTTGTGCAGGGTGTTCCTTTTATGTTTCTGCTACAGCTAAATTACAGCTGATCCAAGGTGTGTGATGAGGACATGTCCACGGGATTTGGTGCACAAGAAGATTATTATACAGAGGGATTAGAAACTCATAGCAGAAAAAGCTGTAATTTTTTTTATCATTCGTTTGATTGTCTTTTTGTTGATTTTACGTTGACTATCATGTTTGGAGAGCACTGAATTTAAATGGGCCTGATCCAGGTGTTAATAGATGGATTAATGGACTTTGTGTGTCAGACAGCTTTTATTCAAAAATTCAAAAAGAAATAACACAAGGTAAAGTCATAAAGTACAAAGTTCACAGTCTGATAAGGCTGTGGCACCATCTTACTCTGAGCACTCTGAAATTTTAATAGGAAATAAAAAAGGCAGTACATTTATGAACTAAGCATATTTAAATAGTACTTAGTCAAAATCAAGTAACATGAAAACCGTTATGTTCACCATGAATAATTTTGTTAGCCGAATAAGAGGAAAGGAGCGTGTAAGACAGAAGTGTGTAAAAAGCACACTGGTCTTCACACATGTAACATTTAGATGCTCTTTTAAGTATCAGCCCTGCCCTCCTGTCCTGGTACTTTATTTTATAAGAGATGTGTCTGCCAAAAAAAAAGACCTCTGGAGAAATCAAATGGGTGAAAATGTATCCTGTAGCCTCCGCTCACAGTCCCACAGCTCAGCCATAAAAAGCGTTCTCTTTGCACATTTTCCTGTGCTACAGAATGAAATGCATTTATTTGACTTTTGGTTTGACATTTATGCAAAGTACTCTATCTGAGCAGAGTGGAGGATTCAAGAAATTTGGGTGAAAGGAGAAAAGCGTAGGCAGAAATATTCATCCACTCCACATTGGCTGAAGTTGCTCACTGGCAAGTCACTTTGTAGCACTTGCTGATACAGTTGCGATACAGTGTTACTCCAATTCAGTTTGGTAAATGTTAAATGCAAAGTGTAGTTGAATTCAGGCAGTGTATCCAGCACTGCACAGTGGTTGTGTGTCATAAGTCTAAAACCTATTGGTAGTATTTCTGAAGTAATAGTAGTTCAAGTTTATACCTGTTCAGATTTGTTTTCTTTGTATATTTATTAAACGGCTTTTCTATCAGAATGTAATCAATCCCCCTTTTTGAATACTTGGGAGAGAATAACTAACAAGAACCACTGTTTTTGTTACGTTTACATGAAGATAAGTCAGTAACAAATTAAATGCATTATCAAATATTAATGTCATGCCAGTTGCAAATAAATACCCGCACTGAAATGCACTCACAAGTGAAGTTGTTCTGACATAAATGAACTCGGTGCATAAAGATAACAGTGTGGGTGTCCATGTAGATCGTGCATCCAAAACAGAACATTAACCCAAGTATATGAAATAGAGGATACACTTATTATTTATTATTTCCATGCTGTACCAGCAGAAACCTGCTGTAAAGAAGAGATGTCAAATATCATCCGTGTGCCAAGTAGCTCTATTGAGTCCTTCAGTACTTTCAGTAGCACAGCATTGGATTAGGAAGAATCAATGTGATCAATGTTATTTCTAATACATTGACTCGTTTTTTAAAGCTTTCACGTAATGGATCTGAAAATCTGGAAAGACATTAGACATTAGCTTCCCAGAACTTTGGTCTTATTGGTTTTCCTTTATTCTTGTTCTTAGTACTGCACAGCATTATTACAAAAAAAATTATGTCCGTATTTTTTGTGACTTTTATTGTATGTGAGAGAAATGTGTGCAATCATGAAAAGTCTGGTATTTAATGACTGAGAGAAATGTACAGTAGTTGTGATCGTAATGGAATGCTTATTTTAATTAAGCTAATCGGATAAGGAAATCTAGACGATAATATTGCAGTCAGTCTTTCTTTATTAGGTTTGTATTGATTATTTGAGTGTATTTAAATCTACTTAGTGACTTAGTGGAGACCAGTGGTGCATTTCTCCTGAACCACTTCTAGGTTTTTCATCTAGTGGAGAAATACCGTCACCCAGCTGCTCCGCAGTTCTTCCTCCCATTTAGATGACAGTGATACCACTGCAAGGATCATTTATTTGTCTCCCTGTGCCTTTAACAGCATACTGCTGCCTTGTACAGGGATAAGCTGTGGGCAATGCAGGTGGATGCCCCTGTGGTGTCCTGGATTACAGGCTATCTTGCCAGGAGGCCACTACTGGTTTGATTCCAGAGGCCACTTCAAGGTGTCGTCCTGTAACTGTATCTCTCATTTGTTTTCTTATCTCTGGTTTGAGCTTCTTGCCTACCTTAAACAAGGGTGACTCTAGTTGGTGACAGTGTAGATTCATAGTTGGTGACAGTGTAGATTCATATTAGTGATTCATGTAAAAACACGTCACAGTTTAAACAGACTGGTTGTTTAGTGGTTGAACTGCTCTAAAGTCTGTTGTCAGGTGGGTTTTTGCTTTCTGGAGTCAGATGTGTTTGTGTTTATTCATTCATATTTACTAATATGAAATAATGATAAATGATACATACTGTAGAGAAGGAGAGAGAAGTTTCAAACAAGATTTGTGGAAGAGAAAAATATGAATGAAAGTTAAAAGAAAGATGCATTGGAAAGTTACATTAACGTTTGCTTTCATTCAGCAGCACAATGCAGGAGTTAAAATCAGCACTGTGGTCTATAATACAGTTTGCCCTTCTGTTTTCCTCATTAAACCCCTCCTAGAACATATTTTGTTTTTGCAACTTTTAATTTTTTTGCAGACGGTTCAGAGATTGAGTGTAAAAACTGGAAAATTAGCTGTGTACCTCGTTATCTCAACCAATTTAATTGTTGTTTATTTCTACAAAATGAGGTTAAAATTGTGTCCCATTTGGAAAATAAAATAAGGAATACATCCAAACTGTAGCCCCAAGCCAAAGAGGTATTCAAATATAATATATAATAACATAATATGAATATATATCACACCACACATGTAGCATCACTCATCTCTGTTGCCTCTTACAATAGAATAAATACGTACAGTGAATGAACTGGACTTTTTTGGCAGCACTTTATGTGAATCAAGTGAACTGTGGTTGGGCTCCTTTAGATATATAGTTTTAGTTAATGCCACATTTAACATAAAAATTGTGGTGACACAAAATAAAGTGCCATAAGAGGCATTTGCGGCAGCTGTAATAAATAATCCCACAGTTTGAAGAGAGCTTGTAGATGAAAGTTTATGCATATACCAAGCCCATTCACTCAGCTGCCTTAATAAATTGTCATGCATTATTTGTCATTTGTTTTTTCAGATGCAGATGTCTGGTACTGTGCCACTGCTGTTCACTACAATATTCCTGAAAAGGAATTGTATCTTGTATCAGATGCATTGTGTGTTCATTATTAATGACAGTCACCCCTCAAACTCAAAACAGAAATGTGAAATCCAAGATTTTATATGATACTGTCTTATCTAAATTCAGATTTTAAATTAATTAGTTTGTAAAAGAAATGAGAGTGGTAGGACTTTGTCCTCTAGAAGGAAAGTTAACAGCCATCAGTAATTAGCCACTATGATCTTTTGGATGTGTGTTAGGTGAAGTTATTGGACTCAAATGAACAGCAAGGCACGGGCCAACGCGAAGGCCATAAATCCTTCTAATTGTGAGACTTTAAGGTCTATTTTTCTAGGAAACATGGTCCACTAGAGTACAAAATTAAATGTTTATTGATAATATGATAATATAATATAATAATAATCAGTTGGTATATTTTTTGGTAAATAGACTTAAAAAATGTGCCACAGTGTTTAAAAAAAGTGAGATGTCACTGCAATAATGGTGTTTTATTTACTTGCACATTAACACAGAAGAGTGCATCAGAGGGGGATAAAATGTAATTATGTTGCTGTGATCTGTATTGGTCTGTAAAGGTCAGCAGTCATAGTGGATGTTAATGAGCTGTTCATTAGACTCTGACTAACAGACTTCATTACTGATTGACATGGATAGACTCCACTACTTACTGTCCCGAGCACTGCCATCATGCTGGAACTAAAACAAACTAGCTGTTGGTATATTTCTGACACAGCCAGAAGGCTTCGATGCCCATCCAATAGTCCACATCGCGGCCCGCTCCTAACTACTTGGGGGGTTCACATTATTAACAACCTGCAGCGGTCCGATAACGCTGTGGCAATAGATTAGACAGGGCAGAGCTGGCTGTTCTTCCTGAGGAGGTTCACGTTATTTCATGCAGCCTGTCTTAATCCCACACACTGCAACTGAAAAGTCTGCCAAAAAAGTCCATCTGTTTCCTGAATATAGTCGCCTCAAATCTGTAAAGTTCTGGAACTTTTATAAAGTTTTTGGGTTTCTTTCATGTTCTTGAATAGAGGCAGTAAAAGAGCATCTGTGTTCCTTTTGAGATTAATGGCACTGCAATGAAGTAAGTACGTCTGCCGCAAATAAGTTCTGAAAACATGGTCGGTATGCTGTTTATAAAGTCTATTAGCTGTTGTATGGTTTTCATCAGTTTCTATTGGCGGCTGATACAATATGTGACAACAGTAGAAAATATCTCCACCTACACAAGCCTCATACTGTCTCCACCATCCCTCACTCTGTTGCTGGCACACATAAAATACTTGTTAACAGCATTTACTCAACCAAACGTTACAGGGAACAACGTCTGAAGTTGTGTTTGCACTTGTGAGCTTTTTCTTGGGCACCTGCATCTGCAGCACTGTAATGACAGAAAGTTATGTAAAGACAACCAGCGCATGGACCCGACCTGTACAACAGATCAAGACTTTGCGTGAACCAGCTTCTGTTTAATCATGTTTTAGGCTGCCTATGTCTTCAATCTCTTTCAAAACACTACAGATATATCACAGCTGTTTAGAAGAGCTGGAATCTGCACAGAGCTGTAGAGTACAGTGTGGATTCTACGTTGGTTTATTACCTTTAGAAAATACATATTTCAGTAATTTGATTTAGTATTGAAATGACAAAACTATGAGTCTACAGCCATACTAGCAGCCCTGTGAGACTGAACTTAACTTAAGGCACAGTTGTTGAGCTAAATGCTAACATTGCCATGCAACACATAATGCTAATATGTGTCCTTATCATGCTCAGCATGTTATTTTAATGTGTTAGTATGTTAACATGCACCAATTAGCAATGTACATGGAGATGTTGCTAGAGGAAAGGTCTGGGCATTACCAAAACCTTTAGAATTAAATTGTCAGGGGACTATTGATGTATGTACAAACCTCTGTGCCAATACGTAAATATTGAGACATGTATCTGAGAACCTAAAATGTCAGTGTCAATCTGATGGTGCTGCTAATTTAGCAGAGGCTCAGTTGTCAATATTTCAGTCTGGATCAAGATGGTGGATGAACAAAACCAATGGACTGACTGACTCTGCAGTGAATTGCAAACCAAATCGAAGAAACACATGCAGCTGAAAGTGTAAGTGCAGATTTCAGCTGATGCCCAGTGAGTTCATCATTACATGACTGAATTTAAAACACAAGCAGGAACTAATCAGAAGTTTAACCTTTACAGCTTAAATGTGTCGTTTACTTATGGCACTGTCTTCCAGTGTGGAGCTGCTAGTAGGTTGGGCTCAGTGGTGGAAAAGGGTCTTTGTTCCAGAAGAGAGAATAGACTAGAAAATGAGCATTAAATGCCAAAACCAATGTGTATTTATTAGTATTAATAATTATATGATAATGAATCCCCTGTAGAAGCCTTTGGGCAACTTAACCCCCCTGACTAGAGTTAAAGAGATAAGACATGAGACAAATATGGTCTTCTGAATCAAAGGTCATACAATCCACAAGCTTAATTTTCTATTTGCTAGTATTACAGTATTTCCTGCTGTGCCATGCTACTGAAAATAAATATAGGTTCTAGTTTGAACAAACAACCAAAGCAGTGGATCTCTGGAGAGGACGGCCTCCTTTTCATGTTCTTCTTGACAGAAGTGGATCTTATCCAAATTCAGAAGTGGATCTGGAACAAGATCAGAGACAGATTGAACTCCTCAGTGGATGTGACTCACACATTGATAGAGAAATCATTCAATACAGAGGAGAAAAAGCTCTGTTGATGTTAGTGTAGTGACAGATATGCCATCACGGCTGATGTGTGAATAAAGATTGTCAGAAATTAAACAAAGACAGCGTCATTGTGACATGCAGTTGAATAGGAACACTTGCACTTGGAAACATGCCGTTTGAAACACGTTTCCCGGTTTTGTGCCAAATTTCTAAAATCCTTGGAGGATTCTTCCAGTTTAGGCAATTTTGATGCCAATTTTGACGTTTAGTAGTTGAAGAAAACATACTGCCTTGGCCTCTGATCTCCACATGTCACTCATATTCTCATTTTAATGTACATAAGAGAGAAAAAATAAAGAGAAAAAATATGCCTTCATAAACTTCTTCTATGGTCACAAACACAGAACATAAAGCATAATCAGTATCATCATAGGCATATTTATGCTGACAAAAAATGCAAATCCATTGGTTTATTTCATTCTAGGCTTACCACACTTTCCCCAGTGTTCATGATTAATGGGACAGACATTGCCTTTTGGATGGAGAACTTACGTGAAAACACATTAATAATGAGGCCTGTTTCACATTCTCTTCCTGGCAGCGTCTAGCTATCGGTGGAAGTGCAGGAAAACATTTGTCTGCATGTAAAATGGCCTCATCAAAAATAGAGATAAAACATAGGAAATGGTTAAAAAAATCCCAACTATCATGGGAATGCAGATTCTGTGTAGACAAACATGTAAATGGACTCATTGGACCAATTTCATTCCATCAGAGACATCCCACACCTTCCGCTTTGTTAATGATTAATGGGACGGACGTTTCATTTTGGTCAGAGAATGTGCGCGACAACACACATCAATAATCACAACTGCTTTACATTCTGTCCACCTTGCTATCAGTCGAAGCGCAGGGGGAAAAAAAACAAATTTGACTGCATGGAAAATGACTAGGGATTTTCCATTGCAGAGTAAACATAAAAACCAATTTTCAGGGGAGACTGGAGCTTCAACTGCCTTTACCTGCGTTTGGTTTTACTACATTATGGTCTTTTCCAATCTGAAAATCATCAGCTGGCTCCTACTGAGCTAGGAAGAGCATACTGCCCCCCTGTACCTAGTTTTATATGTGTGATATGCATTTGTCAGTTTCATTACCATATTCATGTTTTTTTTTTTGTTTGTTTTGTTTTGTTTTTTGTCCATGCGTGTTGCTTAGCCCCTTAGCTCTTACAGGTGCACGAAAACGTAAGTGAACTATTTGTAATGTCCTGGTTTTCTCTATGAAATGTGATCTGATCTTCACTGAAGTCACAAACGTCAACAAATACAATATTTCTAAGCTGATAGTCATGATCTTTCATGTCGTTATTGAGCACACTTATTAAACATACTAGGATGGTGGAAAAAAGTGAAATTGTGTGTGAAAACTGTTAAACCACATTTGTCAACCTTATTCATTCTGCTGTGGATTAGATTTGTACAGAGTTCAAGAATTTTGGAGCACTCCTCACAGAACTGTTTCAGCTCAGGCATATCCTGACTGATGTCTGCTGTGTGTCATTCCACAGCCTCTCTATTGGATTGAGGTCTGGTCTCTGACTGAACAATTCTAAACGGTGAATTTTGTGTGTCCAAAGCCATTCTGGAGTAGATTTACTTCAGTGTTTAAGGTCATTGTCCTGTTGCATCACCCTGCACACTGCATTCTCCTGAGCTTCAGTTTGCAGGCAGCCACACTGACATTAGCAACGACATACAAACTTGGGAATTCATTTTCCTCTCTGTGATGACAGGCAGTCAGGCACAGAGACAGCAAAGCAGTCCTAGTTTATGATGCTCCCCTCACCGTTAATGATAATGATGTTTTCGTTGGTTCACTATTCTCTTCCATTACCACTGTATCTGAAAAAAGCTATAGTTGTTGACCGAAGTTTCTACAGTTAAATTATAACTTTAATAAAAACAAAGCGCTTCATTTCCTTGACACTGATTTTGATTATTTTTTTATTTTTTGATCATACAGGTATATAATATGTGAATGCAACCCTAAATTCATCAATTGAATATTTGATTATGAATCAGCACATAATATAACCTGAATGCGTTTTGACATTTTAAACCTGACTGGTCCTCCAGTGAGTCAGCTGGTACAAACCCATTAAAGAATCATCAAACATCTAAACATACACCTGGAGCTGCAACCATGTGATAATAAATATATGTGATGTTTAGTTTTTTCTAACATTAATGATTAAGGAGGAATTCAAACTGCTAAGCATGAGCTGAGGATATAGTTTTGTGTGAAGGTTCATCTCAAGCTACACTGCTCTGTGCCTGTATTTAGTGACACAAGCCTGAAGTGAATAAGGCAGCCTCATGGGGAGTTAACTCACCAGGGGAACTTTATTGCTCCTGGCAACTGCAGGTACATGGATTTGTGTGAAGGACTTGACGAATAAAAGTCTGCAGTAGTCTGTGGAAATGCAATGAGACAATGCCTATGTCAGTGAATAATACAATTTTGCAATAATAAAATTAGAGATATAATCAGCTGCCGAACCAGGGCAAATGAGTAAAGGTCCATTAGAATTATGCTAATAGCATTTGAACTAAGAGCAACAAGGACATAAAGAAGCAGTGAATGACAGGAAGGCAAAAAGACGTGATGAACAACTGCTTCTACCGTAGGTAGCAATGTAGCACTATTAATACGGAGAAACAGACACAGAAGAACACAAAAGCAAACATGTAACACTGTGCAGCACTGAGCATGCAACGAATTGTTATTATTATTGTGGTTATAATCTGTGGTGAAGTTGTACTGAAGTGCATTATATTACTGTAGAGGTTGTTTCTAATGTTTTGACTCCCTCAATTGTGTAAATCGGGTGGCCAGCACATACGAAATAATTATATATAATACATATGTATGATATATATAATAATTATCAGTCATTTTCTTGTATTTTACTGTGCGGAATTTCTAAGTCTTGTAACGTATACCAAGAGAGTTGAGCAATGAGTAATTAGAAAAGGTGGCTAAAACACTAGAGGTTTAATTAACGCTGAGAGGTGCACCTTTGATTAATTTGAGAAAAGGGCAGGGGTTGGAGCTCTGATAGTCCCCCACCTCCATTCTGCACGTGACAGAAATAGTGAGATGCATCATTCATCAAAATCCACATATAGTTTCAGCCTCAGGGGTAGCACGTCTAATATGTGAACATGGTCTGGTCAAATGATGTGCTACAGTATATGCCCTTAGGGGGAGCGTCGTCTAATTTTTAAAATGTCACAGAGCACTGTGACATTAAAATCCATCAGTTGCTTACTAGTGTATGTTTCAGCAAAGTCTACTTCACAATTTCTGCACAAACACAGATAAAATCCTAAAATGTTGTGACTTTTGGTTGTTGACAGATTTTGAGTATTTTTCCAGAATCAGTGAAAAGGAAACAGAATAATTAATCAGTGATGTTTTCATTGGTTAATTATTCTGTTTTTATCCTAAAGAACAGGTTGCACATAAATGAGTTATGTCAGATGAAAGCAAATATTTTAAGTTGGTTTAACTCTTAATAGTGAGATCAACAAAAAATTATTAGCTCAACATACAATATTTAACTTTATGCAACTATAAAGTTAGACCAACTAAAATATTTGCTTTCAACTGACATAATTCAGTTATGCTGAACCTGTTGAGTTAATGTTTAATGCATTTGTATGTATGACGTATTTGTGGCAAAAACTATCGTTATGCTACAGTTTCTTTTAGCATCATGTTGTGACTGCCACCAGCTTGAGGGCACAGATCAGAGACATTGTCTGAGTTAAACATTTGCATTTTAGTTTAGCCACAGTGAACATATTGTTTTTCTAGCAGCAGCATTCAGTCCAAAGCACCACTGTGCCTAATTACAACTCAACTAAGCTGCAAGCATGGCTCCCTCACTCTTGTTTTTTTTTTTTTGGACAACAATGGAGTTCTATTCCTCTGGCACAGAGAAGCAAGCTGCCTTACCCATGTGATACAGAGACAATAGTTCTTAGTGACATCAATGTATTGTTTGTTTTGGTCCTTCTTCTTGGGATTTGTTGAATAGAAGAAAAATATTTTTTATATAACAAATAGTCTTATCCTGAACATACAGTTTAACCAAGTACCTGAATGTCCTAAATGTCAATGAGACCATGAGCAAATGGAAAGTCATACAGGTCATACAGGATGCTGGTCACATACATACACAAATCAGGATGTGTAAACATCTATACCTAGAAAAACACATACTGTATTCCAGCTTAGAAATTAGAAACAGCTCTGTTATATAAAAAAACTCTCACCTTTTAAGTGGTAGAAGCTACTGTAGATAGGAGCAGTTTTATCCACTTTTCTGAAACCAGAGGTCACACACTGTTTCCAGATCCTCAGGAGTCTCACAAACCCTCTGTTGTGCATTAAATCAAAGACTTACAATAAGCATTTAACAAGTAACAGTGGCCAAACTGCATGTGTTTTCAAACTCTCCATCTTCAATTCATTTAAATAGATTTGACTTCTGACCCATTATTATGTTCATATTCGTTTATTTTAAGATTGTGCTCGCACCTTTCAATCTCTCAGGGGCGTCTTTGTGTTTCAGCAGGAAACATAACCATGCCTTCCTTTTTATTAAAAGAAAGCACTGACTTGAGGTTAATATGTGTGAAAATGAAATACTCTCCACCAAAGCCAGAGACTAGAGCATGAAGAGTCAAAGATGTGATGCTATCAAATGTAAAATCTGGAGCTTTTTCATTACTTTTCTTTCCACTGTCTAACTCATTATTAATTATGGAGCAGACATTTCACAAAAAATCCCTTCTGCATTCCTTCTCAGTTGCCTTTAACATCTCATCCTTTTCATCTGGTGCAGGTTCAACGACTAAATTGTGATTTAATAAAGAGAGAAACACATTTTCTTATTTCTAGCTATGGCATAATATTGTTCGGATTAATAATGTGGGCTATTAGGCTACTTTATTTTTTATATTAAGGTTCTCTAAATCTCTACAGACCACAGTTACTGCAGTGGGAATGGAAACTGAATTCCTGTGGAGTCCATAATGTAAATTGTTGCCAGGAGTGTCTTAGGACCAACAGTAATGTGCTGCAGTTGTGAAGCCTCTAGTGGCTGTAGCAATCATGATATGAGCAAAAGAAAAGCTTTGGTGTTGCACCGTACACTGTAGTTATAGCACGAAAAAGTCCATGCTCAGAGGAGGCTGGTGTGGATGGATCCATGGCTGCTGTGTTGGATTCTACTAGATGTCCAGGTGTCTTTATAAAGTGGTCACTGAGTGCATTTACAGTATATAAATATACATGACAGTGTAGTGGCCCAGTGGACTGCAAAAAATGGAAATCTACTGGGCTTAACATTTCTCAAAGGTGGCATCATATATGTCATTTTTTATTTTATTTTCTATTTAAGCAATTTCAAGCACAGTGTTAAGCGTGACAATGCTGTATGTGACGTGTTACTGGCCCAGAATTTGTCCAATTGGGACAGCTGCTTCGGTCATATATGTTTAAAGACATGTTGTGGGAACAGTAACGCAGATTCCCCAGCGAAGGAACGCAAGGTCATCCACAGTGAAGAGGTAACTTTGAAAGTAATGATGTCACTGAAGAAGAGTGTTTTCTTTTCTCTGACAGCTTCCATCAACTGATGGATTTTCAAACTTACTCTGCTGTTAAAGCCCCAATCGATCACCACTGTGTGTGTGTGTGTGTGTGTGTGTGTGTGTGTGTGTGTGTGTGTGTGCTTACCTCTATTTCTTACCATTCACATTCACTGATCAAACACTTTCTTATTAATTTCATTGTTTAATACATCATTTTGAGGCCTATTTAATACAACACTGTGCTAGACTGACTGGACTTGCTGTAAAACTCATTTCTCACCTGCTGTATATGAAGCATTTTGTTTTAAAGGCAGGCATTAAAAGTAAGGAGAGACAGAGCTGTTTTGATTATAATAAATAGATCTGTTCACTCTGCACTGCGAGGAAAAATGATGAATTGATAACATGAGAAGATTATCCTTTTTTGTGGCTTATTTGTTAGTTTATTTTTTAGGATATATTTTTATTGAGTGCAAGCTTTGCAT